>CM024239.1:24846289-25023892 GCA_013421045.1 Propylea japonica
CATTTTCAACTGTTTACGGTAACGTGTTTGTTTTGGACGATTTTCGGTGTTTTACTCGAAAATAAAGTGGTGATTCGCGTGTGCAATGGATGGTGTGTACTTTTATCAATAGAATAGAGATATATGCATTGAATAATCTCGAAAATTTTCATTTATCATCAAATTTTTCGAAATCATGCGGCTTGTTTCCTGTGGTTACTCTGTGAAACCTCTGGGACTTATGGGAAATATTTTTTTCAGGAATACAAAAATGTTGATCATTCCATAATCTTTTGAGTATGACCTATGATGAGATTTTTGGTTTGATTGAGGAAATACCATCTGCTCCTCAATCAGAAGTAAAAAAAATTGTTTTGTAAAATATCACACATAATTCAATAAAAATATTTTCTGCTAACTCCCAGTGGTTACTTTGTGAACCCCCAAAATTTCTCAAAAACTATTTTTTTTTTAGAAAATAGGTATGTACTATTATTTTTGATTCATTTCAACCTTACATTAGGATGATTCAAAAATTCACCAACAACAATTGTAATTATGGTAGTCAAAGGGATAAGAGTATACTGACAATGGAACCTTCAATAGATTGCTGAATATCAGTAGCAGCCACTGACTATTCATGATTCTGGATATGGAAAAAATTTTTCCGTCGATCTCAAAATGAGTTTAACGTATATGAAATTGATCAATAATGCCCCATTGTATTGCACGATTTATCCTATTTCAATGTGTAATTGTCATGGGCGACCGAAGATAAATATTGTTGCAACTCTACTGCAACATATAGAAAACAGAAATGTATGCAAAATAATAATGTATTTCAATCAATAATCATTTTCAGCTAAACACACCATTTTAAGGAATAATTCTGAACACGTCAATTTTTGATTTTCATTTTCCTTATTTTAAATAATAATCTGATATACAGGGTGAATTTTTTTCGAGTAATGACATCACCGTCATTTTTTTTGATGAAACACACCCGAGAACACATCCATTTTGTGTCAATTTTCGGATTACTCTAATTGAGCTGATTCCAAAAATGTATCACATGTTGATTCCAATTGGTACAGGTGGACAAAAATACAATAGTTTTGTGTATGCAGTCATGAAGTAACGCGTAACATTCTTTATTAGTCAAACTAACAATATTATCAAAAAAATATTTATTGTCTAGTGGCAATTGGTTTGAATGTAACACCCTGTTGTTTGTTACATTTTTAGGTTAATAAAAATGAGCTGTTTCCAACATGTTACTTCATGAGCACACACAAAACTATTGTATTTTGTCCACCCTGTACCAATAGGAATCAACATGTGATACATTTTTGGAATCAGCTCAGCTTGAGTAATCCGAAAATTGTGACAAAATGGGGGTGTCCCATCTAAAAAAATACGGTGACGTCTTTACTCGAAAGTAATTCCCTTTGTATATTAGATTATTATTTAAAATACGGTAAATTGAAATGAAAAATCGACGTGTTTCAAGAATATTCTTTTAAATGGTCTGTTAAGAGAAATATGAATTTGTCCCATACTTTACGGACACAATGTATAAAGGTTTTGTTTAGAACACTAACAACTGTTAGGAAATATGGAAACGTTATTTAATTTCCCGAAAGGAAAGAAGTCTTATTCTTTCTATAAGACATTTTGTAAGGAATGTCAAAAATCCCTAGTGATTCGCCAAAAATGAATACCTATTATTATCATAAATATTCATGGAGGATAATCTCGATGATACCCCTCGACGAAATAAATTTCGGTTAGAAATTCAACAAAGAGTTATAATTATAGCTCCTGACGGTAACCATGTGAATAAGCCATAAAAGATTCAGAACTAATTGCACCATTTGGGTGTTAGTGTAAATATTTGACGGGAAGTTAACAACACGCGTCAGAAACAAGGCAAGTATCATCCAGGTCTATTTGAGCTCATCAGGAGATGCAAGACAACGACCTGAACGAGACATTTTGTTGGGATTTCCAAAAGGGAAAAAACAGACTGTTCATTATGCCGGCCAAGACCTCGAATACTCATGCAGGTTTGTGTTCGTGCCTGGTAAATAATTGAACAGGGATTTTTCGAGTTGGCAGACCTGAAATGGAAAGGGGAAGGCCGACGATATACGTGTATTAAAATTTTGATTGTATTTCTCGTTAAATTTACCTGTGCGAACAGTTCGGCTCTTTCAGGATAAAGGTTGATTTTGGGATTCAAATTACTGCACCTGACGATTGCAGAAATTGCGAACCAGAACGAAATTATATTACATTATTTCGGTTTCAAATCGCCTGATGAAGAATAGGTCAATACATATCAATACATACAATGAATATCGTGAAAACTATTCGTACAATTCTATTCATATATGAATTCAAAATTTTGAAGATGTTGTTGATAATAAAAATTGTTTTGGTTAATATCTATGGCATTAACAGAATAAAGCACTTTTTCGTAGGTTGTGCCAATTTTTTTAATACCCCATCAAAACTGCACTATTTGTTTTGCCGCACCTTGTATAAGGTTAAAAAAACACAGGATCTTAAGTCATCAGATCATTTAAAACGTCGTCCATTTGTCAATTTCATCAATGTAAATGAACAACCAGCTGATTCTCCTCGAAATCAAGATCATGTGACACCGTTGGACTATTTTCTTGGGGGTTATGTGAAAAGTCCGGTCTGTAGGATTCTTGAACTGAAGGATGAAGTTATTCGTTCCATTAATGGTGGTATTCTGCTTTTCATCTGTAAGTTACGATACGGTATCGTACGATTGATCTGTAACTGGCCGACTTACAGATTCGATTCCTGAACTTTCTAATTGACAGTGTCACTTTCGAACTACTCATCGAAAAACAACCTTCAATCGTAATGGGGCCCACTCACTAGGAAGGAAGAATGCGCAGTTAAGTCTCTGCATGTTTGCTGTAACGCAAACGTGTGCATTCATATTTCCCACACACATACACTTTTGCGTGTTGGTTTGGATGTGCGACAAGCGTGAGATGACGTCGAAAAAGATCTGATGTTAATGGCAGTGGCGTGTGTTGTTTATTAAGGAAAAAATGTCCAAGGTATAAATATCGAACCCGACACTGTGTTGCTAAACATATGAAACGTGCAGAGACTTGTTGCCCATACACGGTCTTTTTTGGTCATTCTTCCACGTACGGTGAAGAATGCACACGCCACACGACGGAGATGATTGCGCATTCCAAATTTACGCCATACACACATTATTTTAACTGTACCCCGTACAACGCGCATTCAAGTCTTCACGCTTCCCTCTTAGTGAGTGGGCCCTTTAAGTACGATTGATCTGTAACTGGCCGACTTACAGATTCGTAAATAATGCAATTCCTGAATAGTTCCTGTAACTTTCTTATTTATAGTGCCACTTTCGAACTACTCATCGAAAAAATAACCTTCAGTCGTAAGATTTGATCACTTATGTATTATGAGTAAATGGTCTGATTTTGAAAATACATTTATCTGAATGTAGTTTGAGTTTGTTTCTTTCATCTCTAATAAATTGAAAACAGGAAAGAGAAAAATTTCTTGGTTAAAATTGCTCTAGAACATTTATTAAGTTTATAGTACACTGGTTCTTCAGTCTGAACATGTTCACAAACTGGGCATTCGACATTTCTTCAATCTGAACATTTTCTGGGCATACGACATTTCAAATGGATTCATTTGATCACGCAACCTTTTCCTTCAATTCTCAAAAAGTTTCTACATTAAAAATGATTTTCAGGTCATGTATATCACTGAACAATGTTTTACCGGTTATGATTCTCTTCCGATAACAATCCAATTAACAAAGCCATATTATTTTATTCATTATGAATTTCTGAATTTCTTATTTTAAAAGGTAGGTGTTCGTCCTAAAATAAACAAACCATTCAACGTAACCTCACAATATGTCATTTGATAATGCTTTCGATCACCCGTCGAGTACAGGTAAATATTTAACAATTTCTGTAAGCTACAGATCCCTTAAAGGGGTCCAAATTGCAATTTCCTGTTAGCTTATGAGAACTTACAGATTGGCTTACAGATGAAAGCAGAATACCACCATAAATTATGTCAAAATGTCGTTGGAAATACTACAAAAGAGTGGACGTCTATAGAGCTTCAAGAGGAGGTCATTCAGCAGATATTAATTTTCGTACATAAATGTCATAACTGAAAATGAATGCAAATTATGTGTTTCATATATTCTTGAAAAAAACCGCTCAATTTGAACCACCCTTCATATCCTTATATGTTTCGAAATTCTTTACATGAATCCGACAACTGACTAACAATCATCGGCGTTCGACTAGACATGTTCATGTTCACAATAGAGCAATTATGATATCGGAAAAATCGTCCAAGTTTAGACCCGATTCATAAGTACTCAATTCCATTGTTGCATTGATAAGGTTCATTCAATTGCGAATAATAAATATTTATGTGCCTGCCATCACGCCCAACGCAAAAATAAATCGATCAAAGCAACCCACGCTACCATAAACGTATGAATGGATAGGTACGAGTAGTATAATAATAGAGGCTATAAAATTGCCATCGTAAAATCTGAGAGATGAAGAATAACGTCCGAGAAATGTGGGTAAGTATAGTGGGGAATTACTCCACATGAAAATTTTAGTGGTCTGGCATCTTCAGAAATGTACTTCGAATGCGTTGAGGTTGAATATAATATAAGGAGCAACTTCATCATCTTTCAGAATGTATGATTTCCATTAACTTTTATGAAATCAGTCGTCTAGCCAAGGAAGATTGACATCTTAAAGTCATCAGGTAATAAAAATTCATGGGGTTAGGGTCATTTTCCTGTAAAATAACGAAGCAACGTTGCTCGTATTACATAGAATTCGCAGTAAAGGGTTTTTCTATAAGAGGTGTTATTTTGAATACCCCGCTATTTCGGTAGATGTCACGTTTGAAGCTGTAGTTTTTTGACATTTGTCAAGTAGAAACTACGCCATTAATGAAAATGGACCGATACACGCTTCAAGAATGCATTGAAATATTAAAATTCACTATAAACATGGTGAAAAATTGGCACAGACGGTTCGTAAAACTCGAATATTTTTGGGTCGTCGTGAAGCACCTTGTCGGGCGCAATAAAGAAATTGGTGGAAAAAATCGAGCTGTTGGGACAATTTAGTGATGTGAAGAATAAAACCCGTGCACGTCGCTCAAGAACAGCCGAGAATATTGCTGCTGTAGCCGAAAGTGTTGAAGAAAACCCAGGTTTGTCCATTCCTCGTCGTTCTTTGGAATTAGGCATTCCACAAACGTCATTGCACTGTATTTTGCATAAAGATTTGGGTCTTAAGGCTTATAAAGTTCAGTTAACATAAGAACTCAAGCCGACCGATCATCAACAACGTCGTGTCTTTGCTGATTGGGTCGTTGAAATGCATGAAAATGATCCGGAATTCCATCGAAAAATCATCTTGAGTGCTGAAGCCCATTTCCACCTCGGTGTGACTGTTTGGTGCGGTTTATGGTCCGGCGGAGTCATTGGACCTTACTTCTTGGAAAATGAGGCTGGAGCAACAGTAACGGTGAATGGATTGCGCTATCAAGAGATGATTAATGATTTTATTGCCGAAATTGGGTAGTAGGACAACGTTTACTTTCAACAAGACGGCGCTACGTGCCACACAAGCGATGAAACATTTGATTTTTTGCGGGAGAAGCTTCCGGACCGTGTTATCTCTCGAAGAGGTGATCACAATTGGCCTCCGAGATATTGTGACTTAACACCTCGCGACTTCTTCCTTTGAGGCCACGTGAAATGAAGGTCTACGCCAATAGCCCAGCGTGGATTCAAGACCTCAAAGATGGAATTTGTGAGGTTATCGAGGACATAGGGCAGCCACTTTACGATTTGGTTATGGAAAATTTCATTAAAAGGATATTGTGCTCTAAGTGTGATCGTGGTGGTCATTTGCCTTATGTTATTTTCCACTATTAACGGCATAGCTGCTTCTTCTTTATAGTGAAATAAACATCCTATCATTTATATTGAAAAATGGCAAAATAACACCTCTTATTGGAAAACCCTTCAGCTTGGATTACTTACTACATGATATCTATGATATTTTTTACGGAAATTGATTAATTCGAATAGTTTAGTCTACAATCACCACCTTAAATGGCAGAACATATGTTTGCTTTCATCAATTAACCGATGCTCTGAATTACAAAAAGCCCATTATTTTATTCTATTTATTTTCACACCAATTTCGATCTTGCGATCAGCTGTTATATCCGAGGTTATATCTCATATTACAGCTTTTAAATTTGAAAACTTGACACGCTCCATCTGTGTTCTAATAATACTTTTGTGTTTACTGGATCTACATTGACGAATTGTCCAAGACTTCATTGGAGAAAATTGTGGGTTATGGTTGATAACCCCAACTATTTATTTGTTGATAACTATCCTTGACATTAACTTCCTCGTAGTGTTTGTCATTTCACGTTATTTGTTTTTATTTACATTGAGGTTGAGTGATTCAATTTATATTTAACTATTACCAATAAATGGATTGATTTTGATAAGGGATGACTAATAGAATTACACCGAAGTTTCGTGGAACATCATTAGAAATGGCGGATGAAAATTACTAGTGAAATTGTTTAATGGCGAATTTTGCGTTTAACGTATACCAAACATAAATTCAATAGCAATAGTCAATTTTGAAATATTGAAAAAATTATTACTTGAACTTGGTTACCCGTATCTCGACAACGAAACCGTTTTGGGCCATGTTTATATAAACTCTTCCTCTTAAAATGAACTTGGAAATCTTCCTTTGACGGTTATTCTGAAGCACCCTGTATTAAACATGCATGAGTTCTCCACATGTCCCCTACAAAATATAATATATAGTCCTTTCACGAAAATTTGAGCCGTCGCGTCGGTTGGCCATGACAATTTGGCATATTCCACTGTGTATATTGAGATTTTAGGTTATGTTGATTATTTTCTTGTCAGATTGATGCGCAATGTTGTCAATATTGCATAGAGTTCTCAGATAACTCGCAAGCTCGTCGGACGAGGCCGGGTACTTTCGGCAACGTTGACTTCATGTTACGTTATGACAGCAAATACTGCTAACTTCAGATAAATAAACAAACGCCTATCATGTGTTCTAATCTAACTTTCGTGAACGAACTACAGTTTAATATAACGAAGTCGTTTCGGACTCAAGTTTGTATGAACTTTTCAAAATAAACTGGGAATTTTTTTCTTGGCGTTTGATGACATTATTTTGAAACACCTGTGTATCATGAGGTAATTTTTGCTTCATTTCGAATCTTTTTCTATTTGTTTGTTTTTAAATACACTTTGTTTAATATAACTGGAAAGAAAACGATAGAAATCATAATAAATAAAGCAGTTGTATACGAAAAAAAGCGCATAACTGTAATTCCTATTACTCTGAATATTTCAATGATGCAATTACAACATACCTAAGTAGTTGATGAACTTGATAATCTTATATAACAATAATACGTTCAAGGTTCTTTCTTTATTACATAAATTTCAATGAAGTTCTTCTTGTTATTAATCCAATCAAACATGATGTCTACGAATTGAAACTTCTGCTCTTATTCTCGCTATAAATTATTACATATTTATATTTACAACTGGTGCATTATGACGATTGTTTCTGTGAGAAGTTACTTTGATCTTCTCGAATCAAATTAATTCCAATTTAGAACCCTCATATTTTTTTATTAGGAAAGTCAACTGTTATTGACAGTGTTGGTGGGTGTTAAATAATAATTTATTAGAATGAACGGCGACTTTCAACATGAAGGGTTAAATGAATAGAAATATGAACACTATTGGAGTTTCGATTTTGGTTAATATGCCCTATAATTCTGTCCAAACCTTATTATATATATATTCATAAAGGGTGAAAGAAGGAATATCGAACTAATGAATAAAAATTCATAATATTCAGCAAAACATGTTGGTTAATGAGTGTCTAGAAGCTGAATTAAGTAATCCGGATACTAATATCTCGGGCATTTTGAAAATTCTCCCTCTGAAAACCAGCCGCGAAAATATTCTTAATGCAAAATAACAAAATTTTCCTGTCTGAACAAGTGAAAAACGATAACATCTCGGTTGGAAACAGCGGCGTTGTTTTTTAAATTTAAAAAAAAACATTGGCGTACTATTTTTCCACCAAATTTATTCGGAAGTCTGTATGGATGCAACTGGTGAAAATTAAAGATAGTTTCGAATTGAAAAAATGTATTTGTTGCGTTCTCATAATCTACCGAACGTTTAAATCGTAGACGGTATATTTTCGATACCAATCTTTTCTTCAAATTCACACAACACAAAAATGAATTTCACTCGAACCGAATATCTTGATACGGAAAAATATAGATTCTTTTTGTCAATACTTCAATTGAATTTTCTATAGTTCAGATGATGCGATCTTCTTGAAATATTGCGCTAACAAAATAAATTTGGAAATACGAAGTTTCTTCTTATCAATACTCCAATTGAATTTTCTATAGTTCTGTTAACACTATGGCCCTAAAATTTTCATTATTTTATGAACATCTTGCATCTGGCCGCAAAATTTCACTTCGATTGGGTTTGTTCTGTCTGAGATATTGAGGAACAAAAATTTTGAATAGCCATATTTTATGGAACACCCTGTGCGATTTGGCTGGTTAACGAACTTGACCGAGGCATTTGGGAACCGAACTCATCCTGAAAATTTCTAAAACAATCCCTTCGAAAGTTATCGTGCTAATGGCCGGATCGACGGACGGCCCCACGAACAGAATTGAATTTGACCACGAATTCGTCAGCAGGGAGTCGAACCCTATCGTTTGAGACCATTTTCGGCTCAAAATTCGAAAATAACAGACATTTCGGCTTAACGATAGAGCACTCGTTCAAGTAGAACGAGCGCTTAAAAAGAAATTACAAAATGTTAAATTACGCGAGTTAGAGGGATAATAAGCTGGACCATTTCGTGAGATAGTTTCATCACCTAATTTTATCATAAATCAATTGTGGAAGAAATGACTGCTTGGGTAGTCTAGTTGAAACCGCATATTTTCCTGATTATTCTCAACAAGACCATCCATGTTTTACTCTTACACTCTCTGCTACCAAATCAATATTATCTAGGGTGAGTGAGTGCATTTCTTTGTCGTATTGATACCTTTTTATCATGTAGCGAAAATTCACTTTCAAATTTGTCTACAATAAGACGAATAGTGAGTCCATTGACTTTATAAAATCGTCCATGAATTCTTCTTGAATTCTTTTCAGCATTCACAATTCGGAACTGATTTCGATGAAACAATAAAAAAAAATTCTTAACGTTGTTGAAGCGTGTTTCTTTCCATTATGAGAAGGCATAACCTGCTGAACACAAATGTCAAAAATCATAGGCAGTGTTGCAAATATAACAATTTAAATTGTAACATCTCATTGGAACACCCATTAGAATAATAATAATAATAACAGATCTTTATTTCAGAACAATTCCAGTTAACAACATAGATAGAAATGAAACAGTGTCAAAACTAACAATAAACCATACTATGCTATAAATTCATCCATAATATATGGTTCCATATCTAATAAAAAACTGAATATTTTTTTCCTGAAAACTTTAAGATTATCAATTTTCTGAATTTCTTTTGGCAACTTATTGAAAAATTTTAGACATCTATATTCTACTTGCTTTTGAGTAGTTGCAAGATTATATTTAGGCAAATTATATGATAAAGTTCTAGTATCGTAATGACTTTTAAGATTAAGATATTCTGAAAATAAATCTTGGTGTTTGAACAAAAATATTAAACATTCCTGAATATTAATGCATATATAGTTAAAATCCCATTCTTTTTGAAATATCCCCTACATGAATCCCTAAACTTTAAATTGCTCATAATTCTAACTGCATTTTTCTGTAAAATGAACAATGATGAAAAATTTCCTGTTCCATAGAATACTATACCAAATCTTATTTTCGCCTCTATGGTTGCGTGGTAAATTGTCTTCAATACTTTGGAATCCAGATATTTAGCCACCACTCTGAAAGCATAGATGGATGTTGCTATTTTATTACGTAGATGTTCTATGTGCTCTTTCCAATTTAATTCTTCATCTATGCGAACACCTAAAAATTTCGTACTGGTGGAGATCTTATAGGTAGTGCTGGTAGTGGTGTATAGATTAACATTTTCAGGGATCTTCCATTTAGAGTTTGGAGGATGGAAAGCAACCAATTTAGTTTTGTTTTTGTTCAGTACCATGTTGTAATGAACCAATTATCTGCATCTTCAAGCACTTCTCCAATTAGTTTTTCCAGATCTGACCACAAGGAATCTATAACAAGAAGATTTTTATCATCCACATAGTCCTCAAACGCCACTTTGCCTCCATGGCTTTGTACTGCAAATCCAAAATCATTCAAATATATTATAAAAAATAACGGTCCTGCGATGCTTCCCTGTGGTATACCTAATTTGAGCTGTTTTGTTTTTGATCTTATTTTTATATCTCCTGAGATGATCTCTACCAGCTGACTGCGTCCTTTAAAGTATGATTTAACCCATTCAAGAGCCGGCCCTCTGATTCCATACTTTACCAATTTTTGAAGCAACCTCTCCACGTTCAGGCAGTCATAAGCCTTCGATAAGTCCAGGAATAGAATTGATACTCTGACGATGTGTTACAAGTGTGATGGAACATGTTTCAGTAGCATCAAAGATAAAAAAATATAAATATGCATTGAATAATTCTTTCAATTTCATTAAATTCAATCGTCAGTCTCGATGATTTCCTGTAGAACAAATCAAATGCTCGAGACTGCTTCTCTTCTCCAAAGCTAATAACGCTAAAAATGTCATCACTATTCCTCAGTCTGAAAGCTCTTGGTATACTTTGTGAGGAGTTGATTAAACATTCACAGCAAAGTTACAATCCTGGAAAGTTTAATGGAGTTAGGAAAATCGGACAAAAATAAACGAAACAGATCTGGACTGGAAGTATGTCATTCCCAAAAACCTCCACAAGCGAAAACTTAATGTTTGAAAGCTGGAGAACCGTTAGTGTTGTAGCAAGAAATCATTTCGGTTTTTCCGTTTAAATATGAACTTTGAAGTTGGATCTTTGGCATTGGGAAAAGTTCAGTAATACCCAGATTGAATCGGTACAAATATTTATACAATAATAATATAGTAATTGCATTACAATCCTAAAATTAATCCTCATGATTAATGATTCAATTTTAAAATAATTTTCCGTCAATTTCAAAATAAAAGTTGATTTTAATGTGTACGCAATTGATCATTAGTGACACATTTAATGCCCAATTTCTGCTATTTTAATGTCATATAACACATGACCGAAATTTTGTCGGTTATCCTTCAATTTAACATTTCTTGATTTCACGAAATATTTCGAGTTTTTTCTCCAAAATGGTGATCATTATTCAGTTTTTCTTGTAGTCCCATCAAATTTGACCACATGTTCGGAAAGGCCAACAAATTTGCTACAAGATGAGAGTCTGTGTGCAGAAAAGCTGCAGGCGTGGTGAGGAGATTCCGAAGTTAACAAAATTAGTCCTGGTTTTCAAAATTTTTTCGATGAAATATCGATAATTAGGCAAACGTTTTCTTTTCAGTAAGAAATACCTCATTTAGTGTACTTTCGAATGATATGACAACGAAAAAGCTTCAAAATTGAGCGAATTTAGGTTCGGAATTTTTAGACTTTTTCGTTGTTATCGTGTTAGCAATGATATTATAGAGTAGGATGGGCAGTTAGTTAAAAAGTTGATATCATTCGAAAGTACACTAAATGAGGTATTTTTTACTGAAAAGAAAACGTGTGCATAATTATTGATATTTCATTGAAAAAACCATTGGAAAAATAGGACTGATTTGTTAACTACAGATCGTGATATTAATCTCCTCACCACTCCCGCAATATGAGTTTTTCTGCACACAGACTCTCTCATCTTGTACCAAATTCATTGCCTTTTAAGAATGTGTGGTCAAATTTGATGAAACTACAAGGAAAACTGAATAATGATCATTCTAGAGAAAAAACTTGAAATATTTCGTGAAATCAAGAAATGTTAAACTGGAGGATAACCGTCAATTTTAACTTTAAAAGTAGACACCCTGTATAGATCATTGTTTTTCGAGAACTGTCAAGAATGACAAATATTTTCAAAGAGTGACGAAAGTTGGTTTACTGGAAGAAAATTATCTAATGTGTTTTACTGACTAGGACTGGCGAATGCTGGCCGAAACGTTGAATACAAGAAGCAAAAATGATGAAGAAGCCCAAATAACATTTCAATATCATCCTGTTAGTGCCTTTCTGAAGGAAGTTTTCCTACAATTTCCACGTGTCGGCATTCCCACACTCAGATGATAGTTCTCCGTTTATAAATCTGTCGTATATTCCGAAAGTCATTTACTTTCTCTTCGCGGTAATAGCAGCAGGTTATACGAGCCGGCCTACTCCTATCATCTTCTGATTGCAGCCGAAATTCCGAAGCAAATCCTTCGGATAACGGTCTCTCCGCCCGTGCACGTCTTCCGAAGACATTGAGGATGAAGACAGACTGTTAAATTGAGCCGGCAAGCAAAAACACCGAAAAGAATATGTTGTTGTTGGGTTTGGCAGCTTAGCGTCGAAGATGAATTGAAGGAGTCGCTAGTATCTGTCTTTGTCTTTTAAAACTTTTACTATCCATCATGAACCAGTGAGTTTTGACCTAGTTAAAATAATGAAATCCAGTTCTTGTTTCTAACGTATGTTGAGCAGTTTGTGTGGGTTCAAATGGAAAGATCAATGATATGAAAATATTTTGTGTCCATCCATTAAACGTAAATGCGTCATTGAACGTATCGTTTTCAGATATAATCATAAAAGATATGGAACTAGCATTGAAACGGTGATAGCTGGCCGTTCTAGTTCATTAAGTTTCGTATAAATCACTTCGATGAAAATCCATTCATATGGTTTACACCGATGGATCAAAATCAGAAAAAGGCAATCGCATTGGGGTATATGGAACTAAACTTATCATCTTTAAAGCCCTCTGTTCATATACACTAGGTACTAGCTGTCTAAATATTTGAAGGCACTCTTTGCAACTTACTGCAAAAGGGCCTTAGAATTATTGAGCAGTGGTGCTTGTCTGTGGGGCTGAACATCAACCCAAACAAGACTGTCCGAGTGAAGTGAACGGAAGTACCGTTCACTCGGAAAAAACCTACCCAACATGAAAACGTTATAACTAAACGGGAATATCTTGAAGTGGAAGTCAGAAGTTGAATACTTAGGAATAACACTGGATAGTAAACTTCTGTTGAATAAGCATGTTGATACTGCTACTGGCAGAGCTAAAAGGGCTCTAATGGCGTGCAGAAGTCTATGCGGCAAAAATTGGTGTTGTAACCCGAAAATACTGCGATTGATGTGCGTCATGATTGTGAGATCTATAATCACATATGTACAGAGGTTTTCCAGTGTGTGCATCACTAATGTTATTAAGAACGTGCCCAACTAGGACACTTGAGGTCATTACGGATCTCACACCTCTACATCTAGTGATTGATAGGGTAGCCCATGAGGCTATCCTCAGAATATCTAAGGAAGGTACAGGTGATGAGAGAATAAAGAATCTGAGAGTTTGGTCTTCTCTAAACAACTACATCTTATCTGCGAACCTCCCTAGTGCTGTAATGGTCAAGAAAGAAAGCACTGAGAAAAACTTCAGGACATTGCTAAGTAAAAGAGAGGAATGGGAACGGGAATACACCGACTATTACCTCAAAGAAAATACCGTAAAATGATATACAGATGCTTCCAAAACCTACACAGGAGCTGGCGCTAGGATATACGGTTCAAGTAGCAAGTGTGCACTGTCGCTAGGCTCCTGTATGAGCGTCTTTCAAGCGAAAAACATAGCTATTGAAAGATGTCTAGATATAAATCTAGAAAGAAGTGTGTGATATAGCCATACACTCAGATAGTCAAGCTGCTATTAAAGCACTGAGCTCCTACGTCATCGACTCAAAGATGATCTAGGAGTGCCGGAACAAACTCAATGAGGTAGGCAAGAAAAATAAGGTCTTTTTAATATGGGTTCCCGGCCATTCGGGGATCAAAGGAAACGAAGAGGCCAATACACTTGCCGAAGAGGGCGCACGAATGTCACTCATTGGTCCAGAAACCTTCAGTAGGTGAATGTACCTATAAAAAGGAGTTTCTGGAGAAGGAGAAAGCCTAGCAGGAAATAGCGGGATCTCCCAGGGATGGATCATTTCACTTTCCACTGTTTCAAAGTTCCGAAGGAGCAAGGTTTATACAACAATTTTTACTTATACCATATTTAACAATGTTTAAACTGGCAAAACTAGGGTCGTCGGATCAGCTTGTATTTTATGGTAAGAGAGATGGAATTAGCACTTTCACCTGCTTGGACAAAGGTTGGATTTTTGTGAAAATGTAATCGATTTTAGCTTATCCTTACGAACACAAACACTTATGGAAAATATAAATTCAACTGTACATGAATCTTCCGTCCATTTCCTCCCTTCAAATTACAGACAGTTGGATAAATTCGTCACGTGGACTTCTTCACGCCCATCACGCAAACCATAAAAGGTTACGTGAAATGAAGAAAGTATGCGTAGGGTACCGACGATGTTTCAGACGAACCCATATAATGAAACGAGGCCTTGTTAATAAGACGTTTGAGTAATTTATAATAGACTATTATTCATTCAAACGAATAATGCTCGAGCTATACTGGAATTATTTCGAACAATAGACATATACGACTTGAAGTCACTCCTGTGACTTATGTTGACAATCATCAATGAGTTGCTATGAACTGTTAGTATAGCGGTTAAGTTTTGTTTTGTATTGCAAGACGTCAAGTTGTTATTTTAGCACGTGTTCATTGTATTACCTAGAGAAAAGCGGAATACGTTGTTTACGAAATCATTTGATTTTCAGTACGCTTATTCCTGAAAATGAGAACTATTGAGAGTTTGGTCTAATTTTAAGACGAAAATGGTCCCAAGCGGTCAGCTAGATACGCCTCATACGGAATTTTGTGACCATACTGTTCATAGAACAATAGAAAATTCAATCGGATAATTACGAAAAAAATCCTGATATTTCCAAAACGAAATGTCCTATTCGAGTAAAATTTATTTGAGGGTTAAGATTCTCATACTGAATGTTCATGCAAAATTTTAAGAGGATCGCATTATCAAAACCATAGACATTAATTTTTTTTCTGAATTATGCATTTTTTTAAATAAATCAGAATTACCTAGTCAATTCCATCGAGCTGAAATTTTGTAGTGAAAAATAGTAGCAGTACGGAAAAATGTTTGCGTTTAATATAGTATACGGAAAGTTTTTCGTAATTTGAAAAAATCCAATACTCCCATTAAAAACTGGCGAAGTGGATGATCATGCAAATTCAAAAGGATTGTGAAATTAGAAACATACAATTTTTATATTTTTTGTTATCGATTTTTGACATTTTTCATTTTTGAATAAATTCCAAAATTAGGTTTGCTCGGGCTGAGATTTTGCATTCATATATTCAGTATCTCGAGTCCTACCTATACAAAATTTTGAGGAATTTCAGTAAAAATAGAAACTCCATATTCCCTTATTTTCTGGCACCCTCAAATAAATAAATACCGGTATTTTTTCAATATTACTGTTACATTATACGTTGGTGTGATAAACAACCCTTATTTCATTTCATTTCGAAAAATGTTTTCGAGCTTATTCAAAATAAATACTGGAAATTACTACATCTAAGTTTTGATAGTTACTCGAAAACCAAAACATCGAATAAATAAATTCTTCCAGAGCAATGGCGAATATAACCAATTATATCCCAATACAGAATAAAGATACGGCACGAGTTCGCAACGCCGGAATATTGTTCGCGTAAATAAACAGATTCTACTTGGCTTCATAACAAATCCTTGAAGGCATCTCTAGGTTTACTTTTTACTCTGAGACTGGACTGCACCATAGTTAAATATTGATCGCATGGAAAATCATACATTAAAGGGTTTTCCAATAAAAGGTGTTATTTTATCATTCAAAGAAAAATTCATTTGTCAATATTAATGATCGGATGTTTATTTCATTATAAAGAAGAAGCTATGCTATTTATAGTGGAAAATAACATCAGGCAAATGTCCTCGATAGCCTCACGAATTCCATCTTTGAAGTCTTGAATCGACGTTGGGCTATTGGCGCTGACGTTCTCTTTCACGTGGCCACAAAGGAAGAAGTCGCAAGGTGTTAAATCACAAGATCCCAGTGGCCAATTGTGATCACCTCTTCGAGAAATAACACGGTCCGGAAACTTTTCTTGCAAAATATCAATGGTTTCGTTGCTTGTGTGGCGCGAAGCGTCGTCTTGTTGAAAGTAAATTTTGTCCAGATCAATACCTTCCAATTTCGGCCATAAAAAATCATTAATCATCTCTCGATAGCTCAATCCATTCACCGTTACTGTTGCTCCAGCCTCATTTTCGAAAAAGTGAGGTCCAAAGCCTCCGCCGGACCATAAACCGCACCAAACAGTCACACGTTGAAGATAGAGAGGCTTTTCAACAATAACTCTTGGGTTTCCCGAGCCCGAGATGCGACAGTTTTGCTTGTTGATGAAGCCACCGAGGTGGAAATGGGCCTCATCACTCAAGATGCATCTGAACGACCCAATCAGCAAAACACGACGTTCTTGATGATCGGCTTGCTTGAGTTCTTGTGTTAACTGAACTTTATAAGCCTTAAGTCCCAAATCTTTATGCAAAATACAGTGTAATGACTTTTATGGAATGCTTAATTCAAAAGAACGAGGAGGAATGGACAAACCTGGGTTTTCTTCAACACTTTCGGCTACTGCAGCAATATTCTCGGCTGTTCTTGAGCGACGTGCACGGGTTTCATTTTTCACTTCACTAACAGCTAGAATTTTTCCACCAATTTCTTTATTGCGGTCCGACAAGGTGCTTCACGACGACCCAAAAATGTTTGAGTTTCACGAACCGTCTCTGCCAAATTTTCGCCATTTTTATAGTGGATTTTAATAATTTCAATGCGTTCTTGAAGAGTGTGTATCGTTTCATTTGTATTAATGGCGTAGTTTTACCTGTCAAAGGTCAAAAAATGACAGCTTCAATCGTGACATCTTCCGAAATAGCGGGCTATTCAGAATAACACTTTTTTGAAAAAACCTTTGGTTACATAAAATAAATAAGATCCCTCAACATGTGTGAAATACAACACAAAAACGCAACGGCAAAACACCGTTATTTCGCAATATATTTTTTATCGATGGGAATCTGCTGAATTATTGATGCATATTCGAGTCTCTCTTGTTGCCTTCCCAACATGTGAGCCTGTATGCAAGTGATCGAACGATAAAGCAAACAAGGTATGCCAGGTGCAAGATGCTGGAGACTACACTACACCGTTGTTATGAAAACAGGTATAAAATCTGGTAGACCCTAACACGGGCTCCTGTGGATATCTCAAGTGTATATGACGGCATTTCTCATATTTCATCTTTTCAGTCTGTTACACATTGTCGAGAGATGAGGGAGGGCTATTTTGGCAGGTTATGCTGCATAGGGTAGACATTTTATATGGTAAGATTTAAGTGTCAGACAAAACTAATTTTCGGATTAACGAGATGTATCGAATAGAGAGAATTCTATGAAGGCCAACATACCTGCTAGCTTAAGCCGGAGACTTATTCGGATACAAGGTTCTGAAACTATGAATCCATCTCAATGTCTGCAATTGCATTTGTCCATGTACAGGGTGATCAGAACTGATGATCCCTGATCTTGAACTTTTTAACCTAAGAGAAAAATGAATGGCACAATGCGGTTTTTTTTCTCGAGAAACGCATAAAGCCGTTCACTGCAAATGTCAATTTCGTCTTATAACCCAAAATCAAAAGAAGATTGAGCAAAGTAGACCACATAATGAGTTTCTCGAGAAAAAAATTAATTTTTCTCTATCTCATAGGGTTAAAAATTTGTAGTTCAGGGATCACCAATTCTATCCAAACCGTACGATTACAGTTTCTAATAGTTCTTGACTGTTGTTACTTCGTAGAAAACGCCAAACATTACGTAAAAAATCGATGCAAGTATAGTTATTGTCAACGTCATTAAAAGAAGAAACTAATGGTGGTATTCTGCTTTGATCTGTAATCCAATATGTAACTTTTCATAAGCTTACAGGATAATTGCAATTCTGGGTCTCTTCAAGGTTCTGTAGCTTCAGGAATTGTTTAATATTTACGAGTACTCGGCGGGTAATCGGAAGCATTATCGAGTGAAATATTGTGAGGTTAAGTTGAATGGTTTGTTTATTTTAGGACGAACGTTTTAATATAAGAAATTCATGATGAATAAAAATAATATTGCTTTGTTTATTGGATCGTTATCGGAAGAAATTCATAACAGGTAAAGCATTGTTCAATAATATACATGACCTTAAAATCATTCTTTTTAAAGTATGAACTTTATGAGAATTGGAAGGAAAAGGTTTCGTGATCAAATTAATCCATTTGAAATGCCGGATGCCCAGAAAATGTTTATATTGAAGAAATCCTGAATGCCCAGTTTGTGAACACGTTCAAATTGATGAACCAGTGTACCATAAACTAAAAAAAACGCTCTACAGCTATTTTAACCAAGAAATTTTTTCTTTCCTGTTTTCAATTTATAAGATGAAATAAACAAACGCTAACTACATTCAGATAAATGTATTTTCAAATTCAAATCAAAACCATTCACTCATAATACATAAAGTTCCATGATCAAATTTTACGTTTGAAGGTTATGTTTTTCGATGAGTAGTTCAAAAGTGACAACAATGTGAATAAGAAAGTTACAGGAACCATTTCAGAATTGCATTATTCACGAATCTGTAAGTCGGCCAGTTACAGATCAAACGTACTCTACAGCATCGTAACTTGCAGATGAAAAGCCGAATACCACCATAAATCAAACACAAATATTTTGTCCATCATTATACATCCCATATAAGAGCACCAAATTTAGCTTTTCTGGTTTCCCAAAATAAGTTCACATTTCAGGAAGATCAACACAATTTTTTAATTCATCATATCCAGGTATATTGAAATTTGATTTGATGTAATGAAAAAAAAACATGAGTGATATAAGACAGAAATAATAAACTATACCTAATTCAGCATAAAAATACCTATAGCTTAATAGCGTTCAAAAACGATCGAGCGTTTACCATGAGATTGAAAAATTACCAATACAAAAACTATCAAAATTGCATAATTTATACCCGAATAAGTCAAAAGTCTTCTGAAACTTCAATTGGCTTACGACTGATGACGTAGTATTTATCGATCGAAGGTATTTTGCATCAAATCGAAATTAAATTATAATTTTTAATACTATTTAGTGTATAATGAATATATTCAAATGTATTCAATCAAAATCGTTCTAATAGCCCATATGAGAATGATTAATACTCTCAGATAGCTATCGGCGAATTTTATACCCGCCACCATTAGAAAGCTTGGTGCGATATCACCATGTCTAATGCGAGACTGAATCGATCACAGTTTAAAAAATAAAGGAGTGGTCTTATAGTACCACCCTATATTCGCGAACAATATTCTTCTTCACAGTTCCGCAAAGCGTGGGAGGACAGAAACTTTTGGAAGCGGTGACAGGTGTCGTGTGAAATATTACGGCCAAATGCAAGATGCTCATAACAAGCCTCATGCAAAATTTTGTGGCCATAGTGTAAACGGAACCACAGAAAATTCAATTGGAATATTGAAAGAAGAATATTTATATTTCCATAACAGAATATCCGATTCGAGTGAAATTCATTTTGAGAATGAAATCTAATATACAATATGTTCATGCAAAATTCCAGAAGGATCTCATCATCAAAACCATAAAATTAGATTTTTTTTAATTCATATTTTTTATATATTTCATTTTCTCTTATTTTTTCCAAATGTCCAAAATCGGAAGAAATCGGCTTTCAGGTTAATGCAGTATTAAGCTCCTAAAATAGGATTTAAAAAAGCCAATTTAATTAATAGTCTTTCATAGGTAAGAATACAAATTGCATAATGCACGCCGCAATAGGTTGAAAGTCTCTTAAACCTTAATCGGCTGATGAATGATGACGGCAAGTGCAAGTATTTTATCGATCTAAGGTTGCGGTATTTTCTCGGATATTTTGCTTCAATTGAAAATACAATTCGGGATTTCGATAGTATTAAGTGTATAATAAATATTTATATTCAAATGTATTCAATCAAAATCGTCCTATCAGCCCATATGAAAAGAATAATGCTCACACCATTAGAAAGCTTGGTGCGATATCACCATGCCTAATGCGAGACCAAATCGATCACAGTTTAAAAATAAAGGAGTGGTCTTAATACTCCCACCCTGTATTCGCGAACAATATTCTTCTTCACAGTTCCGCACAGCGTGGGAGGACAGAAACCTTTGGCAGTGGTGCCAGGTGTCGTGTTGAAATTCTAACGAGGGGGCTCATGTAACTCCGCGAACGACGATGAAATATTTATCATGAATCCATTGAGAACTTTCCTCCTTTGATTAGAAGAGCCCAGAGGTGGATCATGGGAATACGGAGAGGAATTATTTAAAGGTCCCTATGAGAAATTCATGGATGTTCGAAGACTAATCCTTGAAATAATTCATACTATCCGCTATCGGTTTATGAGATTGAAAGATTGAAACACCAACGATTCAATTTTTCAAGAGTTTTGTAGAACTCTTCCATTCCTCCATTTCCTAACTATCGTCTTCAGAGTAAATCACTTGTATTTGTCAAACTTTACAAACAATTTTGCTTTTCTGAAAAGTTAAGTTTACGAGCCTGATGCTCATTCCGAATTCAAAATTGCATTATATACAGTGTGTTTGTTCATGACTTAGCGATAATTTAAGGGCTACGAATATACCTTTTATTATCGACAAAAACACCCACATTGGAAAGTTTACCCCCTTAGTTTGGGAGTAGCCCCCTTTTTAAATTCACTTTTTTATTTTCGTTTACCCTTTCAAATAATATCGATTACTCCGGACATAAAGGTCCAACAGCTGTGAAAATTTTTTTTTTAAATATTATACTACAACCTTTCATTAAAGTAGAACAATATGGAAACATTTAATTTGAATATGCCATAAAAATTCTTCGAAAAATTTTAGTACAAGAATTTACTGATTTTCTTAGTAAATCCGCAATAGTACATTGAAGTATTTTTTTTCAATGATTCATCACGCAAGGATATTAACTACAAAACAGCACCTACATATTTTCTCTAAGTTATTTAATTTTGGAGTTATTGCTGTTCCAACATGACCACTATGCGAGCGCTCCAATTTTTTTATGTTGCTACAGATAGTCGGCCGTGTGAACAGGTTGAGAAATATTGTTGTTGTAGTGGTGAGTGAGCAGGACGAAAACTTTTGTTGATTAATTTGTTTGTTTGATCATTAAAAACTATCGAAAGTGAAGTACTGAGTTTTATTTTATTTCATCAATTATCATAAGGCTCATGTTCGAACAGCAATTATTTTCTAATGTAACTTACAGAAATTATGTTGGTATCGTTTTTTAACTGATATCCTTGCGTGTTAGCTCATTGAAAAAATTATACTTCAATGTGCTAGTTCTTGTACTATTGCGGATTAACTAAAAAAATAGTACATGTTTTCACTGAAATTTTGTTGAAGAATTTTTCATGACAATTTTGAGTTAAATGTTGTCATATTGTTTCACTTAAATAAAAGGTGGTAGTATTTTCTTTCAAAAACCATTCTTTTTACATCTGTAGGAGCTTCATGTCTAAAAAACTCGATATTGGAAGGGTCAACTAAAATAAAAAGTAAATTTAAAATGGGGGCTACTCTAAAACTGAGGGGGTAAACACCCCAATGTGGGTGTTTTTGTCGATAAAATTAGGTATATTTGATGCCCTTAAATTATCTCTGTCTAGCTCTTTCCGTTCAAAAGTAAGAATTTATACAAACAGGCAACCAGACATAATTCATTTTGACCTCAGATTCTTCATATCGCCCTGTTCTCCAAGAATTCTAGTAAACTTCGTTTTGAAATTCTAAGGAGGGGGCTCATGTAACTCCGCGAACGACGATGACATATTTATCATGAATCCATTCAGAACTTTTTCCCTTTGATTAGTAGAGCCTAGTGGTGGATCATGGAAATACGAAAAGAAATTATTTAAAGGTCGCTATGAGGAATTCATGGATATTCGAAGACTAATCGTTAAAATAATCTATACTATCCGCTATCGGCTCATGAGGTATTGCTTGCGATATTCGACTATCTATTGGCGCAATTTTGAAGATTGAAACACCAGCGATTCAATTTTCAAGAGTTTGTAGTGCCTAATATCAAATTCTATAATTCGTCCATTTCCTAGCTATCGTCTTATTCACTTGTATTCGTCAAAGCTTACAAACAATTTCAATAAGCGGCAAAAGGACTTTTCCGAAAAGATAAAAATTCTGATGTTGAAGTTAACACTTATATGATGTAAATAGTCCAAATAATTTTTCAGTCTTTTATAAGTTTGATGCTCATTCCGAATTCAAAATGGCGTAATATATTTTTTAATTGGCTGGTGGCTGATGACAGCAAGTATTTCATCCATCAAGTTCGGGATTTCAAAGCATCTGTCCAATACTCTAATGCGTGACTGAATTCATCCAAGTTTAAAATATAAAGGAGTGGTAAAATGAAAAAAATGTGTGCCTAGCTCTTTTCGTTCAAAAGTAAGAATGTCTTCTCTGTGGGTTTCAGTAGATATTGTTTGCGACAATCGACTCTATATTGTAAATATTAAGCAGATATCCTCATCATTGATATTTTCGGAAATTTTATTTTGGAAAACTTGGCAGATAAAATAGCCCAAAACATAGTGAAAATTTCTTCAAATGGTAAGGGAAAAGTTAGTTCAGAGTAATTTTTATAGTCCATGTGCAAAATTTCAGATGAAATTTCGGTATGATGACCGTTTTGGAGATATTTGAATTTTTTTGGGATTTTGCCAATTTCGAACTTCTTTGAAATAATATTCTTATATATAAGTTGCCATTGAATTGATTATTTTTTCTTTTCAGGTTTTGGCTGATAATTCAATCACATATAGGTATGTATTATTCATAATGATATTTATAACATTACTTTATCATCATAACCAGGAATATTAAGTAACACTCTCAGACTGCTCTGCATTCATATCGAGGAAGTTCCGTTTAGTTTTCCACGGGTAGCGTGGCCGAGCGGTCTAAGGCGCTGGTTTAAGGCACCAGTCTCTTCGGAGGCGTGGGTTCGAATCCCACCGCTGCCACTGACTTTTTGATTGAGTAGATGTATATTTTCTTTCAGTGAATTCAAATGGTTCAAATCAATCCATTTCATTTGAATTTACTGAAAGAAAATATCCTTCTACTTATTTGTTTACTAATAAATTGTACTCATTATCATTTTTCGGCAATCAAGGGTAAGGTAAATGTACCAATTATCGACAGTGCCCCAATTATCGACACTTTTCATTTCTTTTCCATATATTAAGGTTTCGGGACCAGCCATAGAATTATTTTCTTCGCGAATATGTAACTTATAGTTTTCTCAGCATATCTGAATATTATCCCGATTTTTTCTGAGTATCCTCAGTGCAAAATGTGCCCTCATTCAGTTGAGTTTCAGCCTCAACCGAGTTTACAGCCTATTTGTTACCAATTCAGTAAGAAAAGCCTCCTCATCATATCCAAGCAAACTCGCAAGATTCAAGTGATATAAGTTTTTTTGTACATTAACACACTTTCATATGGTTTGATGATTTCAGTTTTATCAATGAAATAAATTTTTCTGTGATATTTTCATTAAAAAAAGGGTGTCGATAATAGGTACATCTAAAACACGACCATCTCCATTCATCGACACAAGTGTCGGTAATTGGGTAAAGTGTGGTGTTATTTGAAATACTTCCTGGAGCTTATATACTTCTTTTTTCGGAACAAAAGTAACTTTATTGTATGCGATTCAATCATTATTTATTATGTACCAATTATCGACATAATGATTTCCTTCAAATTTTCCAATTAGAAAATGAAATATTTCAATGTCGATAATAGGTTCAATTCTATGTCGAATAATGGTTAAATTTTTGCCGATCATAGGGCACCTCGACATGACTTTTCAATGTATTTTTTTGTGGAATTGGTGAGTCCTATCAACAATTTATTTTCAACATTTTGACCGAAAATGATCAAAGTTTCAGTCCAAACAAACCGAAACCAAATGATGATAAACTCTTATGATATTATTTCATACTTTTTCACAGATTATCGATTAGTGGTTTCGTTAATTTTTCAGTCTATTCCGAATAATAAAATGTCACAGATGTGAAAAACGTAATGCCTGCTCTAAGAACTTCCAAACAATTCGATGTTACCAGAACCACATTATGAAAGGCAGATAGGTTCTGAGACTGTCTTAACCAAAGAGGAGGATGAACTGTTGCTGGTGAAATGGATGTTTCACGTCGCGAAATGTGGATCTAAAGCTAACTTCGTCAAGAAAATATGTGAAAATCCACTAAGAAACTGCCAAATTCAACGACTCTGACTTGAAATTTTTAATCTCTTCTCAATTCTCACAGAGCACTTTGAATGAGTTTAGCGTACACCAAATTTTAAAACGATAGCAATAGTCAATTTCAAAATATAAAGAAAAATTTTTTTTCTTGAATTTTGATATCCGGTCTCTCGGTAACGAAGCCGTTTCGGACCCATGTTTGTATAAACTTTTCTTCTTAAAAGAAGTTGAGAAGTCCCCTTTGGCATTTGGTAACGTTATTCTATCAGATTTCACGATTTCATTAATTGAATTTATCGATCCGATTGAATATTTATTTTTCTCTTATCCATACAACTCTTTATTCTTCTTGATTTCACAGTGTCGATAATTGGTCCTCATGTGTGTCGATAATTGGTAATTTCAATTCCAGAGCTGTCGATAATTGGGACATCTGACTTTCAACTTGATTTGATTTTTTTTTAAATATCAAAACTTTCTGTTAACGATTTCGTGTTTGTTTTTTGAAGTTAAAGGTACAATGAGTGTAAAACTGGCTTTTATGTGTGATAAAACATTTGTTGACTATCCGAAAAACTTTGTACATTCCCAAGTTTCCACTATAGTGTCGATCATTGGTACATTTACCTTACCCATTTTGACAGAAATTTATTCCATGCACAAAATAGTTGTTCTTATAGACGCATACATAATACGTATTAACAAAATGAACATAAGAAATCATGATGTTAACAATCAACAAAAGCAAGGAATTGCACGATTCATTTTAAGTCAAGAAATATTATTTTCATAAAATTTCCACCAAACCTATCTCTTTACAACTTTCGGGAAACAATAATCCAAAAAGATGGATACATGCTGAGAAGCTCGAACTCAGAAATCAATAGAGTCTGTGAATTTATGAGGTGAATCGACGCCGACGCCCGAATGGGATAACGATAATGGATTTTCCTAGTTTCAGTTTCTGAGATTTATTTTCGGAATGGTTTCGATCTGAATTAATGTCAGACAAACAAATAAATTGATTTCCGTCACTTCAGCTCTCTTCAACACTTATTCTTGTTGAAACTGACACAGAGGGAAGAAGGAAAAATTGATGGTTGTTCATCAATAATGTCAATATTCTAGCAATTCAATAATTTTTCTATAATTTTTTTTATTTGATTCATTTCAGTCTCAAGTTGTTTTTGTTATTAATGCGAAATTTATTTTGATATTTAGAGCAAAATATCTTTGTTTTAATCTAAGAGATATGGTTACCTGGGCCGGGCGAAGTTTTCGAAAAGTTGATAAAACAAATTCCGAAACTAGGACCAATATTTAGTACCTAATTTGTTCTAATAAAACCTTTTCAAGCACAGCACCACTACAGTTTTTCACTGACTTCACACTCAGCACCAACAGTTACAAATGTTGAAAAAAAAATTAGTGCCAATAATAATTACCCAATTTGTTTCAATTTGTTCTGTTGAAAAAATCTCAATATCATTTTTAGTTTTGAGTTGTTCGCATTCATTTTTTTTTGCCACTTTTTATTATCGTTGTAAAGAGTTTTCCAATAAGAGGTGTTATTTTGATATTCAAACAAAAATGGCATTTTTCAATATGAATGATCGGATGTTTATATCATTATAAAAAAGAAGCTACGTCGTTGATAGTGAAAAATTACATCAGGAAAATGACCGTCATGACCACGCTTACAGGACCATATCCTTTTAATGAAATTTTCAAACCAAATCGCAAAGTGGCTGCCGTATGTCCTCGATAGCCTCACGAATTTCATCTTTGAGGTCTTGAATCGACGCTGGGCTATTGGCGACTTTCTCTTTCACGTGGCCTCGAAGGAAGATGTCGCAAGATCTCGGTGGGCAATTGTGGTCACCTCTTCGAGAGATAACACGGTCCGGAAACTTTTCGGACAGTGTTATCTCTCGAAGTTATGATATCACAATTGGCCACCGAGATCTTGTGATTTAACATCTTGCGACTTCTTCCTTTGGGGCCACGTGAAAGAGAAGGTCCACGCCAATAGCCCAGCGTCGATTCAAGACCTCAAAGATGGAATTCGTGAGGCTATCGAGGACATAGGGCAAGGTGTTAAATCACAAGATCTCGGTGGCCAATTGTGATCACCTCTTCGAGAGATTACACGGTCCGGAAACTTTTCGGACTGTGTTATTTCTCGAATAGATGATATCACAATTGGCCACCGAGATCTTGTGATTTAACACCTTGCGATTTCTTCCTTTGGGGCCACGTGAAAGAGAAGGTCTACGCCAATAGCCCAGCGTCGATTCAAGACCTCAAAGATGGAATTCGTGAGGCTATCGAGGACATAGGGCAGCCACTTTGCGATTTGGTTATGGAAAATTTCATTAAAAGGATATGGTCCTGTACCTAAGCGTGGTCGTGGTGGTCATTTGCCTGATGTTATTTTCCACTATTAACGGCATAGCTTCTTCTTTATAATGAAATAAACATCCCATCATTTATATTGAAAAATGGCATTTTTCTTTGAATATCAAAATGAAACCTCTTATTGGAAAACTCTTTACTCTAAGCGTAGAGAAGCAATAAATATTTATGAAGACATCCGATCTAACAAAATAATAACAATTCATAAACTATACGTTTATCGAATCGACACCTGTCGTAATGGTTTCTATGAATCGATAGTGAAACCGCCTACTAAATGTCAACCTCTTAAGTGTATTCGACTTGAAGTAGAGTGTAAAACTAGGTTCTCGACTGCTTCCATTACAACAGATGGGTATCGGGTATTATTGATCTTGAAGAAAGTACCTACATGCATGCTCAAATCGATTTAGAAAGGAACCGAGACGACAAACGGCTTCAAGTGAAACTAAATTTGCCGACGATAAAATCATTCATTTCGGCTTACTTCTCCTTTATCCTTTTTTCTTGTCGACCCTCAATCAACTTGAAATCGCCTAAAATTGATTGCCTACGAAATAACCAGATTCAGACTTGTTTCCGATCCCATCTAGAGTCCGTGGATCTGAGAGCATGACACCATACTTTCAGTTGAACATTCGGAAATTTCAGAACATTCTTCAGTATGTACCTATTCATTGGAATGAATACAAAACGAAATATTTGCTAAAGAACTGGGAATTTCCGAAAGCTGTTTATAATCGATTATCGAATATTTTAATCGTATGTTGGCATTAACAGCTAATTTGGATTTGGTCCTTTTCGATTTTTGACTTTAGAAAAGAATTGATCGAAGGATCTATATGAAATTTTGCGTTTTAAGGCCTGGTTTCGCTTGTGCAGCCGCTGCATGCAGATGTGTCTGAAAGTAGCCGTTGCAGCTCTGAAATACACTGCTTCTTCGGAACTAGGAAGAAGTGGTTTCGCTTGAGCCACGATCGCAACAGCGGCTGCAACGTCCTGACTGCCGACTGCTCGGGATACCAGTCTGTGTGACGTCCCTGCAGCATACGTTGGGTGAAAAATGAGTGTTCAGAGTGTCGATAGATTTTCGCGGGACGAGAAAATGATATTGATAGAATAAGTGCCTATGAATAGAAGCTTATATGATGCATCTCACAATGAGTATAAAAATAATGGTATAAAGGATAATATATGGCAAAAGATCGCCTCGAAAATGGAGAGAAAATCAGGTAAATCGCATTTTTTTTATATTTTCAATTTTAATTCAGTATGAGAATACGAAACATTTTTTTTACAATTTAATATAAAAAATTTCGAACCGTTCTTACGTTTTTGTTACCATTATTAATATTTTCTTTGATAGCTTGTAGCATATAATTGAACTGATTCCTGTTTAACCGAAAAAAACTATGAAATTTTTCTTCATCATCTATTAGATGCTTTGTTATGAGGTTGTTGAAGGTACCTTCCTCACTCCTGTTCTTATACATTAAACAGCTCGCCTTTTTCTATTACTCATTTTCATGTATTTCAGAATGATTTCACTCTGCTCTTCTTCTAAAATATGGAGCGCAAGTACATACTCCATGACTGTCGAATTCTCACTGCGACTGCCGATAGTTTGGTTTGGCTGCATGCAGCGGCTGCACAAGCGAAACCACTCCGACGTAGCAGCGGACGCAAGCAGCGGCTGCTTGCAGCTGCTGCATTCCTACCGAAACCAGGACTTTAAATGTAGGCAGTGGCTGGTTCGCTATTTTTGACCAAAAACAACCTCCTTATCATGCCCAAAGCACCGTATTCACCAGTTTTGGCTCCCTGCGACTTTTCCCAATTCTCGAATATGAAAGGACCAATCAAAGGAAAGCGTTTCGCCACAATTGAGGAGATGAAGTCTGAATCAAAGTTCAATCTGAAGCGCTAGCATCTGCGACTCAACTCAAGCTTATTCAATATCAACATACAATTGTTCAATCATTTTTTACTCGAAAACGGTTAGAGATACGAAAAAATTACAGGAGTCAAAGGAGTTACTAAATTGAACGAAGATATCAAAAATGGATTTCACGCTGATCAGTGGCGTACCGCAGAAAAGTTTGAGAGGGAAAAAGGAGACATGGCTCCGGAAAAGAAATCACCCTGTAGATTTTAGTTAAGATTCAGCACGTGCAATGATGGATACTGTTGAAAATACTACACGAATTATGAAGAAAAACCAATTTTTTTTGGAAATTTCAACACCCTATTGCTTTCTAACGAAGCTCTTGCGGACCCATGTTTATATAGACTTTTTTTCTTGAAATTATACTTAGATTCAACCCCATAAGTTGTGACATACTATTATGTTACGCCCTGTATATTCAAACGTGTTCTTCACAATTCAATTCAGTGCGACAACTTCGTTTTGACGCATTCATTCCGCCCCATTTTACTAACATGAATCCGGGACCTTAGTTATAATAAGTACATCAAAACATCATAGAAAGTTTGCATATCAACCTACACATCATTCCAATATTCTTATTAATTCAAAATACCTGTTCCCGATCGAAATTGCTACATGTTTACTGACAATAATTTGCATGATTGCCCTAGAATTCATGCATTCGCTTCAGAAGAAATAACTGGAAAGTAGAGAAATTTCAATATACAACAAAAACATTCTATCACTCGATAAATTCAATGAAAAGCTTGCCATTCTCGAGATTCGCGACTTTCGTTCAATTTACATGACGGGGCAAAATAATGACTAGAACAGATAGTGCTCCTTTCGTTGATGTTCAACGTTATACCGTCACTATAATTCTAGTGCAGCTCTAAGATCTATCACGCTCATATCCAATTCTCGAGTTAAGGAAATTTTCACACTTTCAGCTGGATAGTATTTATGATCTCTATTAAATTGCCGGCAGCAGTTTCAACTTCTTGTATACGATGTTGTAGGGTGCATGGAAGAGATTAAAGTGGCAATTTAAAGTTTTTCGGTTGAAAAGAACAATTAAGAATTCAGACAGATTTTTGCTGTTGAATCTTCTTCAGAATTACGTTCGCGTGAAGTTTCATTTCAATTCACCGAAATATAGAAGTTATTTCATGTTCCAGTGCTTTGTAGTAAGCTTTTGAAGACCTGGGGCCTATTGCACCAAACAATTTGCAACTTTTCACTTTGCACTTTTCACTTTTCAAATGAATTAAGTCACACGAAACGCATTCATAAATGAAAAATACATTGTGAAAAGTCAAGTGCATAGTGAAAATTACTCCACAGGCATTAAATATTACCTAATTTTTACTTTTGAAATTTGTCAGAATGCAAAGTGCGAAGTGAAAAGTTGTAAAGTATTTTGGTGCAATAGACCCCTGGATCCATTATCTGATAATACGGATAAAGCAACTGTTCGGCGTTCTCTATTCAGATGAATATTTCTGCAAACTGATCGCTTCACTAGCTAAAGGGTTTTCCAATAAGAGGTGTTATTTGAATAGCCGGCTATTTCGTTTGATGTCACGTTTGAAGCTGTCATTTCATGATATTTGTCGAGTAGAAAATACGCCATTAATAAATATGGAACGATAAGCGGTTCAAGAACGCATTAAAATTATTAAAATTCACCATAAAAATAGTGCAGAGATGGTTCGTAAAACTCGAACATTTTTGGGTTGTCGTGAAGCACCTTGTCGAACCGCAATAAATGCACGTCGCTCAAGAACAGCTGAGAATATTGCTGATGTGCGGAAGTGTTGAAGAAAACCCAGGTTTGTCCATTCCTCATCGTTCTTTGGAATTATATTATTATATGATCTTTTCGATCAATGGTTTCGTTGCTTGTGTGTGCATAAAAAATGATTAGTCATCTCTCGATAGCGCAATCCATTCACTTTCGGCTACAGCAGCAATATTCTTGGCTGTTCTTGAGTGACGTGCACAGTTTTATTCTTCGCATCACTAACTTGTCCAAATAGCTCGAATTTTTCCACCAATTTCTTTATTGCGGTCCGACAAGTTGCTTCACGACGACCAAATTTTCACCATTTTTATAGTGAATTTTAATAATTTCAGTGCGTTCTTGAAGCGTGTATCGTTCCATTTTTATTCATGGCGTAGTTTCTACTTGTCAAATGTCAAAAAATGACAGCTTCAAACGTGACATCTACTGGAATAGCGGGCTATTCAAAATAACACCTCTTGTTGGAAAACCCTTTAGTAACGATTTCATTCACATGAACTGAATTCATCTCATGTTTTTGCGCGCTGGCACTTCGAATTTTGTGGTCTCCGAGGTCGAAAAAAATAATCCTCCAATTTGATTTGAGCATGCATGTAGGTACGTTCTTCAATATCAATAGTAACCGATAACCATCTGTCTTAATGGAAGCAGTCTCTACTTGAAGTCGGATATAGGTACTTAAAAGATTGACATTCAGTAGGAGGTTTCACGATCGATTCATAGAAATCATTGCGACAGGTGTTGATTCGATAAATGTAGTTCATAAACTGTTATTACACCGGATGTCTTCATAAATGTTCAGTTATTGCTTCTGAACGCATTGAGTATTTTAAGAGAAAGTGACTTCGGTTTATGGAATTGTTCATTTCGTTTTTTTGAACGGACTCATTCACATGAACTGAATTAATTGCATGATTTTACGCGCTTGTTCTCAAGAAAACATCGTGGTGAAGTACTGCCCAAACTGTATTAATTTCGAATTTTGTACCGGTCTTCAAAAATTTTTTACTCGAAAACGGTCAGAGATACGAAAAAATGCAGGAGTCAAAAAAGTTTCTGAATTGAACGAAGATATCAAAATTGATTTTACGCTGACCAGTGGCGTACCGCAAAAAAGTTTGAGAGGGAAAAAGGAGACATGGCTCCGGGATAGAAAACACCCTGTAGATTCTAGTTAAGATTCAGGAGTGCAATGATGGGGACTGTTGAAAATGGCTCACAAATTCGGATAGTATATCTCAAAACTGCAGGAGTTATGAAAAAAAAACAATTTTTTTGGAAATTTCAATACTCTGTAGCTCCGTAACGAAGCTTTTGCGGACGTATGTTTATGTGGCCTTTTTTCCTCGAAAGTCGAAATTATACTTAGATTCATCTCCTCACGTTGTGACATACTATAGGCGAATTTTGGCGATGTAACTACAGCTTACCATAGTTACATAGTTGACAGTTAATACAAGTATTTTCTGTCAAATTACGTAACCATAGTTAGATAGTTACATGTAACCACAGCTCGCCAAAATTCGCCTTATAATGTAACCCCCTTTATACCCTCGATTTTTCCGCACAGCGAGTATGAAAAGGTTGTGTGTCAATTTGTTCAGTCAGAAAAAACTTTGATAGTTTTCGAAAAAAGATTAATATCAGTTCTATAGTGTTATTTCCTAAATGAACTCGTAATGATCATTACCGAAATATCTTGATCACACCAATACTTGAGAGCTATCGTGAGAAACCACAAGTTCTGAAGAGTTGTCGTACATGGTGTCATATCATGAAATGGCTATTATTAGAATCTGATAGTAGACAAGAGGACTATGTACTACATGTATAAGTTTGCATCGTCAACCAACAGTTCATGTTCGTTACTGCACATCCTACTCACGCCATTGTGAGTTTATTTACGGATTTCCATGTTTTATGAATTATAGCTGTTTGTTTTGTCCATAGATTGGTTTATATCTAACAAAGTTCCATGAATTTATGCATTCATACATGTAGATTGCAATGTACGAGTTATGACAATATTTATTCATATCTTTTCATCGCACTTTCTCCGTGGGGAGATATGTAACGTGAATAAATGTGAATTGAATTGATAACATGGGAATTCGTTGTAATATATCTTCTATGCATTTCCATTTCACTGAACGGGAACGTGTGATTTAATGTCCATTCACTTTTGTAAAATCACCAAAGATACTTAATTTTTTTTTGGTTGTAATTGAAGGAGTTGGCACCAACTGTAATTCTGAAGAAATGCTATGAAGTTTATTGTTTGTAAAGTCAGTAGAGTAGAGCATCTACTTTTTGTTTGATCTCATTAAATTGGATATGAAAATCAATCAAAATCAAAAATCGAAGTATCCACCAATTTTTGATTATCACCCAACCTCACAATGAGTTCTTCAGATTCTGTTCAAGAGAATCTTCTTTTGACTTGTTTCTGCTCATAAGAATTGCTATAGAATGTTGAAACTTATTATGAATTTGATCCTCCATAGCTAACGCACTGATTGAAAGAAACTAATAATCTGTTGAGTAGGTATAAGTTAAGATTCAGAATTTTTTTCTCGAGCACGCGCTGTTATGAAACAAATTAAGAAAAGACCTGAGCAGGAGCTTTTGAGCGCTCGTTCTTTGGTGGAGCAATAAGACTATTACCTCACAATTTTCTATGAAATTTGAACATTCAGTATAGTAGTTTTCATTCTCAAAATAAATTTCACTCGAATCGGAGATTCTGTTATGGAAATATAAAGATTCTCCATCTCAATATACCCATTGAATATTCTATGGTTCTATTAAAACTACGGCCGCGAAATTTTGGATGAACATTCAGAATATCGATCTCCATTTACAAAAAAAAATTCCACTTGAATCGGATATCCTGTTATGGAAATATAGAGATTCTTCTTTTCAATATTCCAATTGAATTATTTATGGTTTTCTATGGCCACAAAATTTTGCATGAGGTTATCAGCATCTTGCATTTGACCGTAACATTTCATTCTGATTGGTTTCGTATTTTCTGAGATATTGAGGAACAAAAATCTTGAATGGCCATATTTTATGTAACACCAGTACGTTTTTGGCTGGTTAACGAACTTAACCGAGCCATTTGGGACTTGGACTCATCCTGAAAATTTCTACGACAATCCTTTCGAAAGTTATTGTGCTAACGGACGGCCTCACGGACAGAATTGAATTTGACCGCGAATTCGTCATCAGGGTGTCTAACCCGATCGTTTGAGACCACTTTCGGCTCAAAATTCGAAAATTACAGACATTTGGGCAAAATGATATAGCTCTCAAGCGCTCAAAAATGAACCTACCATAATCGCGAATGTCTGTTATTTTCCAAAATTCAATCGAAGTTAGATCCGAACAGTTATATCGATTTATGTCCTTCCAAAGATTTGAAATTATTCACGTCTTTCAATCCCATATCTGTCGATTTCTAGCCCAAAAAAACTTTTCTGAGGTTGTAATCAAATAAACAACTTCTTTTCGAGACTGGCAGCCTTAGGAAACTCTGTTCCTTCAGGGAATCTCCTACATATGAGAATCAATACCAATATTTTCGTTATTCGACGTATATAATCCGATTGAAAAAGTTACTCCGGGAATTGTGGAGAGAAAACGCTGCCAATCGGAATATCCATCTTCGCAAATAGTTTGACAGTTCGGTTCAATAAATCATGGGATGTCGAAAAAACAAAACGAGTTATGTAACTTGAAAACGAACTGAATACGAAATTATTCTGTCCCAAAATAAATGAATAATGTTAAGAGGGTGTGCATGAATTTTCGAACACTATATGCTCGCCTATACAGGGTATCTACTCTTGAATGGGCCAAACCTCAAGGGGAAGCCATTTTAAGTTATTAGCAACAAAAAATATGACATAACACATGGTTGGCACTGTTGGCAGAACGGTTCTTTGTTTGTTGCCAGATAATAGATAAACCAAGACAAAACCTGTCCTATTATTAACATGTAAAGAAACTGTATTTCTTTAATGTTATAGGAATGAGATAGGACTATATGAGAGAATTTTAGGAGTTGAAGAATCGACTTCAATCTTCGTTTCTTTATATTGGTGAGATTGTGAGTTTTAATTAATATGTACTTTTGTAATAATAATAAACTTTATATTGATAGAGCAACACATTTGGAGTTAGTCTGATTCCTAAGGATTTATTGGAAGATCAGTCTTATGAACATATAATGATGAATTATAACCATAAAATATGTGAGTATCTGATACAGCCCACATTAAGAATTGAGGAAATATATTTTCTGATTTTTCGTTTCGATTGACTCAAATGAGAATTTTCCTTTTCGAAAAACTATTCCAACGACCAATAATCGTGTTGCATTCGAAATCTCAATCCCAACATATGCTATGATATCCTGGAAGTCCCATTTAAATTAAAAAAGTTGAGGGTATTTACAGTTCAACGGGAAGTATATTATCTAAAAAAATAGTACATAAAATACATTATCTGCCATTGCAGTTACCTTCCGTACTAAAGCGTAAAACAGCAATTTTATCTACGCAACATGGATCGAATTAACAACAATTGTGCATTTTGAATTGAATTACAAAAGCATATATTGAACGAGAAGTTGAATTCTTCCTATTATCATGAAGCATTATTCCACACATTCATGATAAATTAATAGTCTTAACAAAAATAATCAAGAATCAAGTTTGAAATCAAAATAGCACAATGAATCGAAAATCAGCTAAGAAGATAAGGTTTTAGTTTTCCTATAACTTGAAAAATCAGGGCAGCTATCTTTTTCGATAGGGATAGATGCCCATGAATTTTTCGAATAAATTAAGGAGAAAACAGCAACCATTTATTATCAGATGTACAGTCAATGAAACACGGTTTTGATGTAATAAAAAAATAACTGAATTTATTACCAATTCAAAAGTTATACAGCGGCAAATACCTCTAAAACTTTGGCGTGTTTGTGAAGTTCGCAGCAGACATGATCGCACACAATAGCGAAAAACGACCTCACTTGACAATAACCCTTCCAAAAAAAAGGTACAGGGTGACTGTAACTGTAACATCTACATTATAAAATTAGTTTTTCTCCAACCATCAAAAAATGTTGACATTTTTGTACTGTTTTCAAGTGCAAAAGTCATAAATTTCCTTACCGTACAAAAATTCACTCGTTACTTAGCAACACTTTTAATCCTAGGACTAAAAACGCTACTTTTAATCCTTGGATTAAAAGTAATTGCATTTGATGTCTAGTTGACAATTAACGTTTTTGACTGAAACCAATTTTATTGTAATTTTGACTTGGTTGGAGAAAAAATAGTATATATTATTCGGACTAAAAGTGCCTATTTTAACTCGCAATTTCGCATTCGCTCGGCTGCGCCTCGCAACTGCAAATATTGCTCTTAAAAAAAAGATGCACTTTTAATCCTTATAATATAATATACTATTTTTGTAACATGTTTCCGAAGTTAGGTATCTATCCCGGGTTTCCTCTACTTCAACTCGGTATGAGAAATTATAATACGAAGACACCAAAATTTGAAAATTGTATATTTTGCTGGATGACTCAATGTTACATTGAGAACAGAAAGATGTCCAGAATGCCCAATAAAGTGGAAAGATTTCAGTATCCATAAAATTACCCATAAAAATATCACGCATAAAGGTCTGTAGTAAAAAGTAGTAATATCAATTAAGCTTCATTTTTCTTATTCTTGTAACATTGTTTCCTGTATTATCTAGTGATTCAAAGTTTCAGTAATTTTCAGTTCATTTCTATTTTGATTTGACCCCTTGTCCAGAGATTTCTATCATGAGATTTAGTTCCTAACTCTATGGAAAGAACAATCATCTGAATCAGATGCAATAACTTTTCAGATTGATATCAACTAGACTGAAGAATATCTCTCACTTTTAATCACGCAAATTGTTTGAGGCAGTTTGAGAACCACTGCACGTGCGAGTTGAAATATTATACTTGCCTGACATCATCTGTTGTGAATGAAAATTTCTCTTGCTCGCATACAAAACTCATAAATTCTATTTCACTCCAGGGATATTCCCAACATGACAAACTTTCGTGCGACAGTATAAAATGGTGAATAATTATGATAAAATCCAAAAGACAGCTAACGCAAGTTTTCCACAGGGATTTTTTTTTGGATGAATGTAGGGGGGAATTTATCTGAACCCAATTTCACTGCAGTTCGATTGTAGATTATTCTTATAGACCTGGCTTTTCACATAACCCCAAAGAAAATAATCCAACGGTGTCAAATCACATGATTTTGGTGGACAATGGATTTCACTGTTTCTTGATTGACAAATGAACGATGTTTTAAATTATCAGATGGCTTCAGTTCCCCTGTTATTTTTACCTTTTATGCATTCAGAGCTAAATCATTTGGTAAAATACGCCATGTTGTGGACCCACGAAGTCCAACTTGTCGTGAATGTCGTCTTATGGATATTTCAGTGTCTTCAGCAATACTTGAACGCGTTGTTGTTTCGTGTACTGGGTGTCCTAAATTCGTTGTCTAGTGAGGGGACTTCAGAAACCCGATGAGCCAGAACAAAATATAATAAAGAAATATTGATTTCTTGAATGAATTCTACTGAAAAAAGTGCCTGTATAATGATTTAGTTTCATGTTTATAACTTCAGTAATGAGAGAAGTTATGAGAACTTTTCATTTGACGCCATTTTCCAATTTTCTCTGATAGCTCGAAAACGGTGTGACCTAGAAGGTTGCGGTTTTCACCAAATGAATAATTTCAAAAATCGAGCACAAAAAATGCCTCTCATTTTGTTCAAGCTCATCGGGTTTCTGAGATCCCCTCACTAGAGAATGAATTTAGGACACCCGGTACGAAGCAATTTTTATGACAATGTCATACATCACATTTGTTAGATGCCAAAATACCCAGATGAATTCAATGCGTCATTTATATTTTATTTATTCCAAAAAAAAACGGCACATTTTAAACACCCACATTTCATTCAAATGTGACGAACTCAGCAAACCCTGTTTTCGTAAAATTTCAGTGGTAATTCTCGGAAATTGTATACCGTACAATGGGTACTCATGAGCGCAATATGAATTTCGTATCGCACAATCCGAGATAGGAATAAATCTAGAAATATGCAGATTTTCCTTTGTTCCCCGAAAGCGCGAATTCCCTCTTAAAAAAGGCACGAAATTCCATTTTAATCCTTTAGGGATCACGTTTCGTATTCAGCGAACATAAATCCCCCTTGTAAGATGGCAACAACCACGGCTATCAAAGACTGTTTTCACCAGATAAATCACTGAGCGAATAGAATCCAATCGTCAGTAGATAGATATACTTCCGCTTCAATGCTCTAGTGAATTAAATCGCCCAGAATTATCGGAAACTGTTAGAATGGGAGAGAGATAGGGTAATAACTCCATCGTCGTTCGATTCGAATTCTCTCGGGAATGGAGTTTCGAGTTTTTGAGCCATCACAGATAAGACGTTTTAAGAGCGATGCGTAACGCTTTCAATAGTCGAGCGTCTTTTCTCTTTCACGGTCATGCCAGTTCCTAATTCAATTTCAGTTTCAATTCACGTCTCATCTTTTTTTCAGATGAGTGATCGACGTATGTTATATATCATTGGATATACAGTAAATTGTTGGGCAGAACTTGAGGACTGAAACTTCTCTGGATCTTTACTATGATGGCTGGAGCTATCATTTCATATGCTTCTTTAGTTTGGTCGACCAACATTACCTGCATATACAACTCCTACAGCTTCAGTAGAATTTATATCTGAAAAAAAACTCTGTAGAGAATCTTTGAATCATTCGATGGTTAACACTACCACCAGAGATCTATGCGAATCTAGTATGACCTAGACATTCTCATTTGGTGTACAAATGGATTCTCAAGAAAATGGTCTTTTTGGAAAATGATAACAACGCTTTAAACTCGAAATTCAGCCAGATGACAGATGTGTTCAAGAATGTCTGTCCAGAATTTGCATTAGCAGTAGAACAACTGTTTGAGTACCATATAGAGATACGAAAATCCCATACAACACTGGCCAGAACAAAAAGTTTGGATACCTGTTCGCTAGGGCGTTGAAGGAAATGGAAAGCTGCTACCCTTACAAGGGCAAACATATCATCTTTCACCGCGCCAGTCATCCTGGCAGAGGTCTTGATTGAGAAAAAATGGAGAAGCATCCTCTAAGGAACACGTTACGTATCCAGCCAACATAATACTCCTGTAGATGGCACCAACCACTGCTATCAAATACTGTTTTCAGTGTGCAAATAGAATCCAATCGCCAGTAGATAGATATACTTCCGCTTCAATGCTCTAGTGAATTAAATCGCCCAGAATTATCGGAAACTGTTAGAATAGGAGAGAGATAGGGTAATAGCTCCATCGTCGTTCGATTCGAATTCTCTTGAAACGGTAGAATTTGGAGTTTTCGAGCTTTTCCAGATAAGACGTTTTAAGAGCCATGCGTAACGCGTTCAATAGTTGAGTATATTTTCACTTTCACGGTCATGCCAATTCCTAATACAATTTCAGTTTCAGTTCACGTCTCATCTTTTTTCAGATGAATGATCGTATGTTATATATCATTGGATATATCGTAAATTGTTTGGCAAAACTTGAGGACTGAAACCTCTCTGGATCTATACTATGATGGCTGGAGCTAACATTTCATATGCCTCTTTAGTTTGGTCGACCAACATGAGCTGCGTATACAACTCCTAATACAGCTTCAGTAGAATTTATATCTGAAAAAAACTCTGTAGAGAATCTTTGAATCATTCGATGGTTAACACTACCGAGAGATTCTATTCCAATCTAGTATGACCTCGACATTTTCATTTGGTGTACAAATGGATTCTCAAGAAAATGGTCTTTTCGGAAAATGTTAACGACGCATAAACTCGAAATCTGGCTATAGACAGATGTGTCCAAGAATGTCAGTCCAGAATTTTCGTTAGCAGTGGAACAACTGATTAAGTACTATTTGGAGATACAAAAATCTCATATAACACTGGCCAAGAACAATAAGTTTGGATACCTGTTCGTTAGGATTGAGAAAAAAACGGAGAAGCATGCTCTGTCTAGGGAACACGTTACGTATTCAGCCAACACCCTTGTAAGATGGCAACAACCACTGCTATCAAATACTGTTTTCAGTATGCGAATAGAATCCAGTCGTCAGTAGATAGATAATATATTTCTGCTTCATTGCTACAGTGAATTAAATCGCCCAGAATATTCGGAAACTGTTAGAATAAAAGAGAGGATTTTTTGATCCTTCTCAGAGTAGATTTTAAGAGCGATGTGTATCGTGTTCAATAGTCGAGGGTCGTTTCTCTTTCACGGCCATGCCAATTCTGAAAACAGTTTCAGTTTCCATTCACGTCTCATTTCTGTTCGGATGAGTGATCTTCAGGCCCCTAGACGTTTTGGATAAGTGGTAACTTGTGGTCTGAAACCTTGTATGATCCGCTGGCCACTGGATCTATACAACGAGGACAAGACCTATCATTCCATATTCTCCTTCATTTTGGACGACCAACATGAGCTGCTTATACAATTCCTACAGGTTCCGTAGAGGTTTCATTTCATAAAAACAGTATAAATTTAATGAACTCAAAGTCAACTACCCAGTAGTAATAAAGACTCGAAGTTAATATTGACCAATAAGTGTCGCATTCAAAACTAAACTCAAATTCAACCACTTTGTTTTTCAAGGGTAAATTTTTCTACATACGAACCCTCATCTTTTTATTTCTTTCCTCTGAGTCGGCAATTCAAACCCCCCAAATTTAAATAAAGAAGAAGGCTCGAGTGATATATGATGCATGTATTTATTTTTTTTAGATTATATCACCCGTTCACGTAATATTCTGATTTGAAATTAAATAAAATATATGTAGATTTTGAACGGAATATTTACTGAAACAATTTCCTTCTTCCTAATAGAATACATTGCATCAGCATGGAAAGAAAATATATTTACCCACATCTTTGGGGTTTTTTCAATGCATTCTGATAAGATTCATTCATTTCAAATATGACGTGTTTGGATACAATCTGTATACGATGTCACCTCTATATATCGTCTGGTATTACCTCCGTAATGACAAATGATAACTTTCAATGTTTTGACTCAGCACATGAAGATTAATATATCGTATCAAGTTCACATTGATAATTCTATTTTAATGGGTGATAAATATCAATTTGTTATCATAATTCTTCAGCATGCAACTGATATCATTCATGAAAGCTCCATATTGGTACAATCTTTTCTTTTATTATGGTGAAAATGTCTAGCTATGCATATTGAAGGTGTGGTGAAATGTATACTCCTGAAGGAAGTCCTATTTATTTAGTAGATGTACGGAAACGGATAGCGTTATTTGAGACTAATTTCCTAGAGAATTTCATACGCGAAAGCCGCGTATAGATGTAAGTATGAGAGGGTTGCATTTCATAGTTAGTGAGCCATTTGAAAGTTAAAATTTTAAAGATGCAATGAAACGAAACCGTTTTAAAATTTTGCCAAATAATCCAGTCGAATTGTGCTTTCAGCAAGAAAGTTTGGGGTAGTTTTGATTCTTTTCATTTTTTATGTTTTTTGGGGTGGTGCTGAATTTCGAATTTGAGGTTTGTTAACAAAATTTCGTGACGGAACATAGAAAAAAAATACCTAAAGCGAATAAAAATCTCATTCTTGGTAAGTTTTTTGCTTATTACTCGGAAACTATCATTTTTTCGTGAAAAACCTTCCATACTCCCACAAATTTTACTATCACAGCTTGTTCTGAGGCAACCCGTCTCTGGCTCAAATTATAGTTGAAATTGAGGTTTTTTCTATGACCTAAATGAAAAAAAAAATTGTTCCTCAATATCTCAGACAAAACGAAACCCATAGAAATGAAATGTTGACCACATGCAAGATGGTCATATATAAGCTTCATACAAAATTGTGTTACCATAGTGTGAACAGAACCATAGAAAATTCAATTGGATTATTGAAAAGAAGAATCTTTATAATTCCATAACAAGATGACCGATTCGAGTAATTTTTTTTGTGAATCGAGACTGATATACTGAATGTTCATGCAAAATTTCAGGAGGATTGCATCATCGGAACCATAGAATTTAATTTTTTTCATTTATATACCCCAGTTATAGAAAATACCCCATTTTAAACTATAATTTGATCCAGAACAGATTGTCGCAGAACAAGCTGTGGTAGTACAATTTGTAGAAAATTTTATTTACTTTCATTTTGTATGGAAAGGTTTTTTACGAAAAGTTGATAGTTTTCTAGTTATAAGCAAAAAACTGACCAAGAATGAGATTTTTATTTTTTTTTTGTATTTTTTTCTATGTTTCGTACCGAAATTTTGCGACCATATTTTTACGACATTTTCGTGCAATTTCAGACCAATCGTCTTGAGTTACCTTGTCTAAGTGAGTTACCAATAAATCTCAACGTTGCTCCAGCGCAAAAATTCAACCGATAGATGGCGCAACTGTCGAAGAACGTTTTTACTCTGATTGAGGTATATTCAAAATATGCATTTGTCAATTTATTCGTCATATGAACAGAAAATCGCTGCACTTTTTCCAATAAAAAGATTCGATTAATAATAGCTTAGAAACCCACAGAGAAATCTTAGTATTCTCGTATTTTCTCCATGATAATTTATTGTAATAATCAATATAAATATCACTTATGTTCCAATAATAATAAGAACAAAAGCACAACACCCATAAACGCATGCAATACATCATATCATATTTCATCTGATCTGAAGATTTCTAGAACATCTTTCGTAATTTCAATGCAGTATTTCTCACATAGTCACGAATCTTTCTACAATAAATTATATCATCGAGAGTGTAGAATTGCTAGTCGTGCAGTTTCCTGAATGTTAATTATTTTAATCAACTTCTTTTCAGTAATGTTTCTCAAGACGTAATTGGAGAATAATTCCATGAGAGAATTTAGCACGAACTTTGTGTAAGACTAATTATGCGATAAATAAGAATGAATTCATTCATTCCTGCAGTAAAAGTATACAGCGTACAAGATATGAAATGTCTTTCGCGGTAAAATTAACTGAATCTTTGAATATGTCGCCATTAGTACAGTCGGTGTGTGATAACATAAAGAAAAAATGACAAACAAAAATTCTTTGCCTTTAAGGAGGCTAACCTAACAAATTATTAAATAATTTTTTTTTACTATTTTCAATTTATTTATGTTTCAAAAAGTGTGATAACATGTAATATAAAATAATTTTCTCAATGAATATTTCTAAAAGACTTTTTAGGTTTTCACTCCCAGTCTCTAGAACAGAAATAATTAAAAAAAAGAAATTAAGATGAAGTGCTCTTTTTTTTTGCACTCAATTGTCAGGAGCAAAGTGGTTTTGAAAAAAATTTAGCCTAACAGTAAAACTAAAAAGAAAATAAATGAAAAGGATAATGTAACGTTCCGTTATCTATATCAGACAACTTCTTCAGAAAAACCGATGAATGAGACACAAAATCAAAAAATTGAGCAATATTCCCTGTATATGTAGAAAATCTTATACAGGAGAGACATCAAGACAAGACAAGATAACTTATTTGTCAGGAGCAAATTGGTTGTGAAAAAACTGTTGCCTTACAGTAAAACTAAAAAAAGAAAATAAATGAAAAGGATAATGTAAAGTTTGGATATCTATATCAGACACCTTCTTCAGGCAAATTTGTTTTTTTTTCCTTTGCAGTCTTATTGATATGAAAGTTGTCAACACATAGAGATGTTTGATTCATTTAATTTTGAAATTGATGTCATTTCTTTCTTCAATAAATCAATCCAAATACGATCTATTCCACTAGAAATTTGGCCAAATTATTTGCTTCATCTAACAAAATACATGTGGATTCCTTAATTTTCCTTTTATATTATCATGTTCCATCATTAGGATCTTTGTGTTCTTCCAGTTCATCATATGATCTCCGCTATTTGAACATACATGATCAGTGATTTGTGATCTTGTGATGTCTCTATTTTTCTCGTTTTTCTTATCTTGTCTTGTCTCGATGTCTCTCCTGTATAAGATTTTCCACATATACAGGGAAAATTGCTCAATTTTTTGATTTTGTGTCTCATTCTACTATGGTTTTTCTGAAGAAGTTGTCTGATGTAGACAACGAAACGTTACATTATTCTTTTCATTTATTTCTGTTAGATGTATGACTTCGCCAGACAGCAACACACAATACACCTCCCATAAGATGTATAATACAGACGTAACGCAGGCGTTCTTAAGAGAAGAAGAACTGTTCTGTGTATGGCATAAGACGAATATTCAGTGGTGCGCAGACTATCAGCTGACCCACACTTAAGACGGCTATTACTATTATTGTAGAGATATAATAGAGTTAAGAGGTTAAGACGTTGTTTATATTAATAAACAAAGAGTAATCTTGAAAGCTATATGCAAGTAAAGATATAAGAGACAAACTGTGTTTTATTTAAATCTCAACTCCAACAATTTCCTTTTTTAGTTTTACTGTTAGGCTAAAACTTTTTCAAAACCAATTCGCTCCTGACAAATGAATGCGAAGATCTTCGCAGGAGCACTTCATCTTAATTAAATTTTTTTAGATTATTTCTGTTCTAGACACTATGAGTGAAAACCCATAAGTTTTTTAGAAATGCAGAATCCTCCCATATTATATTTCAATCGATATCATACGAATATGTAAATGAAAAATTTTACGAATAAGTCTTCATGTAGGTATATGAGATATTTCTTCTCAATTGATTAGATTTAGATATTCCTAAGTGACATCGTGATCAAAATACTAGGGATCACGATATGTCATCTTAAATATAGTTAATGGAAGAAAAAACAGTTGAGAATGTTTGCGAATTAGTGCTTCATAAAAAATAACCCCAATAATTGATTGATATCGAACCACAGCGTTGGAGAAAACTTGAGATAATTAACTTTTCTCCAACGTTTGGATTCGATAATCAACTCAATTATTGTGAGTGGATCTAACAAAAGTACCCCTTTATAAGAAATACCCGATATAAAATCGGCGGAATATTCCTAGTTCAATGTCCTCAATGCAATTGCATCAATATTGCGTCAAGCATGAACAAAGGAGAAAACCTTAATTAATTAAGAGGGTTTCAAATTTATATGGTTTCATTGCATGCTTCAAAACCTATCAAATGCATAGGATTAAATTGATATGATTAGCAATTATCTCAGAACGACTGCATTCACAATATTGGAAATCAGAATTTACTACCTGAAAAGTTTGTGTTTTTTGTTGCAATCTGAATATGTCGCAATTCCTCAAGATCGCTTCGATGTCTCGGCGATTTCGTGCAGTATTTTTCGCTAGTGGTGGGCATACGAAATATTGAAAAATACCAATTGTGTTTTTCTTATTGTTTCAATTCCAGTTGATTACTAAAACGTAAGAAATTTAATTTTTTCCCTAAAACAATTCTACGCTTTTATTTGAGTAAGGTGAAATGACAAATGAAAGATAGCGAAAAAGATGTATTTCGCAATCAATTGAGCGCAGACTCTACAAATTGTCACTGTTCCACAGGGTGTCAAGAAATTGGATTACAAATACATGTTTTTATTCTGTATAAATGAGCAATCGACATATTCGAAAAGTTTTTCTGGAGTTTGTTTTAATACCGAACAATTTTTCAACAATTTACGTAGAAACTATTAGAATCCTTAAAAAATTACGATTTTTGGACAACAAACTTCAGCTTAATATAAGGTCGCCGAGTTTTTTGCCGGAAACTGTAGATTTTTTTCTCAATAAAAATTAAATTTCTATATAAATAATCTAGGTATCATAGAAGATCTTTGTGTTATGACGAGCGGAATGTAAAGTATATTATGCAACGAGCCATATAATGATAGCTATTATTCGCGAGGTGAATTTTAGGCCACGAACCGTAGGGGAGTAAATAACAGCCATTATACGCGAGTAGAATATTATACTTTATTCACTACTGAATATATTTCTTGAAGATTTCAACATTGGCGACTGCGACAAACTCCTTCTATGACAAGCGTGGAAAAAGTCAAGTTGACACATGAGAAATTTTTGGAAAACTGGTTTTTGTATATTTTTAATAAAAAAAGCTTTAATTGATATAATGAAAGTTTGGCCCTCGATTGACAAGGTATGCCCATATTTGTTAGTTGGAGTACTTTAAATACTGAAGAAATACCAATTTAAACGAATATTATATCAGAGCTAAATCTATGAAGCATCTGACAGCAGTGAATTATAATCTCATTATTCTATTGTTATTAATGTGTATTATTAAGGCCGAGCGCAGAGACGTGCAATGGACGGATTTTACAATAGTCGTGGATAAAAATATCAGTTATATGCGTTTTGCCCTCAATATAAGCTGCAGTTGGCATCTGTCAACATTTGGAATGGCAATCGAAATGGGATTTCTTTTGTCAACACCAGAAAGATAGCGCTGAAATATCAAAAGTCGACTCTTCAATCGACAAACGGAGCAACCTCGTTGCCTCCAGTCAATCAAATAAATATTTATTTATGAAGTTCATGGATGCGTCCCATCGGAGATCAATAATTCATTTCATTGGAATAGTGGAACATTTTATTCGAGAATACCGTTCGTCAGCACCGTTTCCGATTTTCTAGAATTCCATAGACCGGATATACCCTATAAATTGTCCACAGCGACACTATTATGGTCTCACGTTTGCCATAAACGTTGCGATTGCCATTGATGTTTCCATTTTATGGCAAATTACGAAATACTTCGCGCACTGGAGATACAGTTGCGCAGGATGGACCCTTTCTTGTCTGTTTCTTTTCTGTTGGCAACGTCTGCGACAGTTTTTTGTCGAGGATGACCCCATTTCGTTGTGAATATTTGAGGTTCTTGGGCATTTTGAAGCGGGTTAAAACCGATGAGCATATAAGCTGCCGATTGGGATGTCTTTTCTATCGAGGTCGGGTATTGAAATATCTTGGTGACTGCGGGAAACATCGAATTTTCCCCAAATTGAATCTGTCGAACATGAATACGATTCCTGACATTTCGATTGTCGAATAATCTGTTTGGTATTTCAATAATCTCACTCTGATGTTTTTTTGAAGGACAACGTCAACAAGTTGAAGAAAACTAGGATGTGAGAAGCTTTCGCAGGCTTGTTCAGGTCGGTTAAAATTTCATTCCAATTTGAACATCCTGAGAACTAGTTGACTCATTTTACTCATATATGAATTCAAACTTCTTTTTCAAATCTTAAACCTGGTTCTAAAGTTTGAACGGAAATGTTGAACTATCGTTCAGGAGAGTAAAATTATAATGAACGTCTTTTGAATGTAACAAGCTTGCAAAGCTATAGATTTGTGTGATGTTGTTTACGATAGAAATGAATCTGTTGAACGTCAAGTCATTTAATATCGTCATTGAATGTTTGTATTAATTGAACTGTTACCTGAGTATGAAATTTTTGCCGATTTGTTATCGAATTTCTGGTTAAATTCCACCGAAATCATGAGTTCAATTTTGACTTTTTACAGGATGGACAAACATTTTAATCCTAGGAAAATTAATGGTATATTGTTTCAAGGAAACGAGGATCTCGTCTTTTGTTGTCGAGTTAAAAGCCAAAATTTAATTTCGGGCATTTCAACTGAGGCCATTATCTTTTGAAAGATAATCAATATCCAGTGATTTACTCGGGATATTTTCTATGAGTTTTTTTTGCTGAGCTATAATCAAAGTTTCGTTTTGTCTTATTTGGCATACGTAAGACAGTCGAAATTTTAGCCATATTGATCTAGCCCTCCCGATTTTTTTTATTCTGGGAATTATGACGGACATCTGCACTATTCTGAAGTTTCTCTATAACCATTAATTTAACCGATTCAGCATATTACCGCCCTGATATTTTCTAACGACACAAGTGCCCGGAATTTTTCTCTACATTTTAGATTTTCTATTTGAGGAAACCCCTCAAAATTTTTATTGAAAAATATTGGTTATCTCTGAACATAAATTATGCTGGGTTTCGTCCCAAGCTACACTAAATACAGTGGAACTTCCCTATAACGAGAGTCCGTATAACGAATTTCTCTGTATAACGAATTTCGTACAAGACATTGCACCTTGAATCCAAATTGCATGTTAAAAACTACTCTAAAACGAAGTAAATTCTCTCGATAACGAAATATTCAAATCACTCGTTGAGTGGGTATTGGTAAGAAGGTATAAGGGTGGTTTTTTTTCCGAAATTTTTCTCGACGTATGTAATACATCCCGGCCTTGAAGTAAATCATTACGGCGGGCGGAAATATCCTTCTGAAACAGGTTTAAATACACCCCTGGCTGTTTTGTTTCAATCTAACCATTACGCTAGTGTGAAAGTTATGCGAACATGTCTAAAAGAAAGGGCCCAAGTTTGAATGAAAAACTTTAATTTATCAGTGAAGTCGACCGCGACATTGCCGACTATAGAAACAAATTTTCTGTATAACGAAATTTCTTTATAACGAATTTTTTGCGGATTTAGCGCCTTCGTTATAGGGAAGTTCCACTGTACTTGAAATTTTTCTGAAGATGTTTCAATGAAGTCGCAGACCATCGTAATCGACTCGAATACTCGAGTTATAATTGTGAAACTAATTTATATGTATATACGAATAAATTCGACAAATGAATCTCATCCGAAATATTAATAAAACGTTCATAGCCATAAATTTGCAAACCCCGAAAAACCTTTTCTTTCCTGAATTAAACTTGCGTGGCTAAACTTCATAATATCAAATGTAACGAATCCTGTATTCGTGCTGTCACGACGTAAAACTTGCAATCGGAATGGAAATGTAAAAAATCAATAAGCACACTGTTTTCCAGCGTAAAGTTCCAACTGGGGACCACGAGGCAATTATTTGTCAGACCAGATTTATGGCTATAAGAAATATGCACGCACGAAACTGGGGCAAACTGGGAGGTACCAGATGGAAGTGTGTGGGGAACAAAAACACGAATATTCTGGAAATTTGAACAGTCGAACTCGGAAGAAAATTCTGAACAAATTTTTTCTTCATTGTTGCAGATGGTTCACAATATTGTTTTTTATTTTAGTTAAGCCAGTTTAACATTACTCTCAATGATTGGTTTTGTTCTTTTACTTAAATATACATATTTGTTTGTTTCAGATTTCAATCATCCAATTTTTACTAGGGTGAGTTAAGTCAAATATAATTGCATCATATGGATGAATTTCAGCGTAGGCAGAATGTTTTTCACACCGTTGGATGTTTTAAACAGATCTCGTGTATAGATATATTATGTTGAAATTTTTATTTGTATTCTTGAAGCAGAGGTATTGTAGGAGTTTTCTATGTTTCGATATACTATAACCTTCAATTCGCTTTGGTGTTTGAATGTAGAATATTTTCATAAATTTTCATTTTGACCGTGAAGAGTTCCAAACGGTTATCTCGAAATCCTTCGCCTTAAGAAGTTATTTAACATATATTCCGCTACAAGAGAGGTTATTGCTTACTATCGCTGTATCATCAATTATATCTTGATTTTCGATAGTTACTTACAGCACGATATTTGAATCTAGTACCTACATTCTCGAATGAGAAATAATATTTTCATGGATGATCAAGTACAAATACATAGTACTATGTGGTAGGAATAATGAAACTCTCATTTTGTGGTGATCCGTCCATATTTATTGTATATAAAAAAAGTGCTATAATATCCCACAATTTCATGTTTCATTATTATGTGTCGTGAATTTATCTATTACTAGCAAACCCAACAGACGTTGTTCTGCATACACAAAAATCCATTCAATTCGATCCCGCCGTTTAGTTGCAGAATAGCTGAATAACCTAGATAACGATTACAGCGCCATATGTTGATGTGAGAATGTGAGATGTGATCATAAACATACGGGCATCAGGCAATCCAAAATACATTCAGACATCATAGGTTTAAAATTTGTGAAATATGGCATTAGTAAAAAAATGTTATCAATTGAAATATACTCTGGGAGGATTCTGGATTTTTCAGAAACTTTATAGGTTTTCACTTCCAGTCTCTGAAACATAAATAATTAAAAAATGTTTGATTAAGGTGAAGTGCTCCTGCGAGAATCTTCGCACTAATTTGTCAGGAGCAAATTGGTCTAGAAAAAATTGATTTTAAGAGTTTGTCTGAAGAAGGTGTCTGATATAGCCACCGAAAGTTACAATATCCTTTTAATTTGTTCCATTTTTCAGTTTTACTGTTAGGCAACAATTTTTTCTAGACCAATTTGCTCCTGACAAATTAGTGTAGAGGTTCTCGCAGGAGCACTTCACCTTAATCAAACATTTTTTAATTATTTATGTTTCAGAGACTGGGAGTGAAAACCTATAAAGTTTCTGAAAAAATTAAAAAAATGTTGTATAATATGTTAGTTCATACGTTATTTCTGATTAAAATTTTAAATTTTCGATTCACTCGATGTAACTTCACTTTTGTCCAAATGTCAAATCATTATAACCTATAAATATGTATTCTATGACAGCTTGATTGGTCGTAAGAAAAAGGAAAGCATGCAAAAGACTTCACTTTAGGCCTTTTTTCAATTTGTAATTTTGTAGGAAAATAAACATTATCATAATCACTCATTCAGAAAAGAGTCACTTGTTGACTGATTCAGAACAAAATTTTCTATTGAGTGAAGTAGCTTTTCCGTCGACCTCAAAATAATGTGGATTTGACATAGACGAAATTCAACAATAATTAACCATTGTAATGTTGTATGTATTCTATTTCAATGTGCAATTGTCATGGACAACCGAACGCCAGGTACCGGGTTTTTCACTATAATTTGACCCCCCTTTCAACTTTGTTACTGAAAGAGATACAAAAAAATAATTCGTATAAAAGTTCCACGAAATCAACTGAGGTTTTTTGATATGAGTCCAGAAACTGAAATATATACAGGTGACCAACATATTGATGGCAACTTCATTTTTCCAAATGGAACACCCTGTATATTTTTCCATATTTGGTTAGCTCTTTTTTCCCCTGGTTTCGAATATGTAACATATGTTGGTCTATCTTTTTTATTCTGAGCACCATAGAGTTTCAAATTTCAATAACCATCTGGCATAGCGTTTTGGAAGTTCTTGAATATTTAAGTGGCCAATTTGTTCTTTGGATAGGTAATGGCGCACCCAATTTATGGCCTCCAAATAGTCCCGATTTAACACCGTTGGACACGTTTTTTATAGCCGTTCCTGAAGGAAAAAATTTAATTCAGCAATAATGACAATCAATGAAAGCGGAGAATAATATTAATGATATAAATCAACCAATATTAAACCCATAATTAGAAACTAATCCCGTCAACGCACAAAGAATAATGATAATATTGTATTGATTAGAATTAAATTTTGAAGCTTTAATTTCTGACATGAATCAGAGCCATAATAATACTATCAAAAATAGTCTGAACAATTTTAGACAACTATATGAACTGTGTATTGATAGAAGGTGGTCATTTTGAGCAATTTCTTTAGTTGATGTTATTCTTACCATACTACCATAGTTTATCATTTTTCATTGGTTAAGTAATTGTTAAGTATTCATTCTGAAATAATACTTTTGAGTAGATTGTTTGGATATAAAGAACTTCGTAGGTATTTCACATATTTTTTTTATTCCTTATCATCATTTCAAAACTTTGAAACTCTGAAAATTGAAGAGACACATCCACATACGCATTTATATTCGAGATCAGGAGGAAATAGCCTATCAAAAAAAGGAAGAATATACAGGACAGGGTGCCCCCTTTGAAAAAATAGAGTTGCATTCAATGTTGTTCATCCTGTATATATTCCCATTGACGTTATTATAACCCCAAAAATAAGCATATTCAGTAAACGCACTCTGCCACTTGTAAAATGATTACGGATCTTGGCAGGTGGTTCTTAAATTTGAAACTCTGTGGTTCTCAGAATAAAGAGATAGACCAACATATGGTACATATTCGAAATCAGGGGAAAAAGAGCTAGCCAAACATGGAAAAATATACAGGGTGTTCCATTTGGAAAAATCAAGTTGCCATCAATATGTTGGCCACCCTGTATATATTTAAATTTCTGGACTCATATCAAAAAACCTCAGTTGATTCCATGAAACTTTTATACGAATTATTTTTTCATATCTCCTTTAGTAACAAAATTAAAGGGGGGGTCAAATTATAGTGAAAAACCCGGTACATATTCAGAAGCAATACACAATGTCACAACTCTCGTGAAACATACAAATTTATCTTATGTCAAATGTATCTTTCAATCCAAAATAAAAAAATTTTCAATCAAGAATTTACTCATAATGCGGTTCACAGTAAAATCTTGTGATGAACTCGTTTATTAATCTAGTGATTAACAAATTAGTAGACTAAATAACTGTTAATTTGTATGACGGGGGATCAACTCGTTTCGATAAATAAAAGACAAGAAAGTGGTTTTTTATAATCAAATGAAAATAATGAAATTAGCAGTTTTTTCTTCGAATTTAATTGGTTTTCCTTTTTCTCTACTATACTTCTGGAAGTAGAATACGAAACAAATGTTGAACATTTTCCCAAATCAGAAGGATTATTGGTTAGTGTGAGATCGAAATTCATAATCGATACACCTCGTATAAACATTCAAATCAGTTAATCAATAGGAGATTTACCGTAATTATTGAATATATGCTTCAGGGTTCAAGTTTAGTTTCTGAAAACCATTCATATTCATCGTATTTATTACTGACAATAAATTTTGCCCATCCGAAATACTTGGACTACCAATACATCCATTTCAATAATTCACTATCAGTGGATCTTACAAATATTGAATAATTGGAGGTCAAAATAAGGTCGCTTAACCACGAACCCTCTGAACCGAGACATCGAAAAGATAAATTAGATCCGTCTCATTTGTTTTCATGGGCAACCTTCGAAGCTAAATGTCGTCTTCAGTAAACAAACAATTAATGTCGTTCTAGTTATAATCCAGATGTTCATGCTTTAATGCAAGAACAACTGTTCGCTTTGTTCCTCTTCAATCTAGTTGCTATGTTTAGCCAGACTGACATTAAGCTGCATCATGATCGTAATTGGGAACGATTCTGAACATCACAAGTAATTAATTTGAAGATATGGTATGATGATGATGGACTGTATTGAAATTGGAAATGATTAACTAGGTCGTGAATAAGTAGGGTTATACATTATAAGTGTTATATTCGAAATATATTCAGTATTTTACTCGATTCACTAACTTGAGTTGACTCGAGTCGATCAACGATCGAGTCGATAAATATCAACTATCAAATGAATCGAAAACGACAAAGCTGAAATATGCAATCTACAAAAATGGGAAAAGTTCACTCGATTTACTGAATCGCGAATAAACTCGAGTCGAACAACTACGATCTAGATCTGAACGTCGATTTGATAAACACCAATTTTCAAATAAATCGAAAACGGTAAAGCTAAAATAGAAATGGAATACTCTACAGAAATGGAGAAAGTTTATTCGATTTACTAAATCGAGACTTTAACACAAGTTGAATCGAGACCAAAAACGATCTAGATTTGAACGTCGAATCGATAAACACAAACTCTCAAATTCATAAAAAACAACTAGGCTAAAATAGAAATGAAATTCTCTACAGAAATGAAAAAAGTTCAAAAGGTCATTGATGATTAATTCAAAGAACAGTATGTGATAAATTTTCTGAAACGAATGCTAAAGTGACACTTTCAGGAAAAATGTTGCATTTCGAGGCAAACGACAGTCGAGCAAAATGGCGGTACATACAGATTGAATTGATTCAAGGCCGCGTAAATTTGATTGGTTAGATTGTGGTCGATTGACAACGTGACTTACTTTCTGCACTGTGACCAATGACATCTTTAATGATTCGCAATACTAGAGCTAAATTCTGCCCAGGAATGTAAGTTGATTATTTCCCTCTTCTCTAAATGGCGTCTTCAGTAAACAAACAATTAATGCCGTTTTAGTTATAATCCAGATGTTCATGCTTCAATGCATGAACAACTGTTCGCTTTGTTCCTCTTCAATCTAGTTGCTAATGTAAAGCCAGACTGACATCATGATCGTAATTGGGAACAATTCCCAACATCACAAGTAATTAATTTGAAGATATGGGATGATGATGATGGACCGTATTGAAATCGGAAATAATTAGCTAGGTCGTTTGGTATAGTGTGCAATATTTTGATGGGTTATAGATTACAATTATAATATTCAGAATACAGTCGTTATTTACTCGATTCACTAACTCGAAGATTCAACTCGAGTTAAATGCTCGAGCTTTATTTTAAACTTGGTGTTTATTGGTTCGACATTCAAATCTAGATCGTTATTCGACTCGAGTCAACTCGATGATTCAACTCTCTAATTTGACTCGAGTTGACTGCAGTCGAACAACGATCCAGATCTGAAATACGAATCGATTAACACCAACTTTCAAATAACACTCCAGGATTTAAATCGAATTGATCAAAGGTGAACTAACGAGTAAGTGAAACGAGTAAAATACTGAACATATTTGAAATATAATAATGACAAGGTATCATCGATTCGAAGTTCAGATCTGGATAGTTGCTCGGCTCGAGTCACCTCGATTTAAATACTCGAAGCGAATTACGAGTCAGTGAACTCGAGTTGACTCGAGTCGAATAACGATCTAGATATGAACGTCGAATCACTGACTCAAATGAATAGAAACAACAAGCTGAAATGGAAATGAAACACTTTGGTGAAATAAAACAGTTCAAAAGTTAATTGCTGATAAGATTTAAAGAACAGTATTTGACAAATTCAGTGAAATTTCTGCTAAAATGTGAATTTCAGAAAAAAAATTCGAGGTAAACGACAGTCAATAAAATTGGTGGTACATACAAATGGAACTGCTTCAAGCTCGATACAACTGGAGTTGATTGATAAGATTTGGATTGTTGTCGATTTGCACTGTGACTAACTTTCTGCACTGCAACCAATGAGATCTTTGTGAGAGATTGTTTGCAGCTCCAAATGGTCCTTGATTAAGAATCAACGGCCATCCGACAATTGAAGGCAATGCAAATTGTGGCTCCCTTGTACTCAACAAGACAGACTAGAGAGCATCTCTCTATGGCAGAATTTCTGTTTGGAACGTTGTTATGGTTACTCCAGTTATCAACCATTTCGAATCGAGAAGAGAAATACTAAACTCGTCCTATTATCAAGGAAAATAACACTGCCTAGTATGGATGTCCGAAACGTCAACCAAAAAGAAAAAAAATACAGTTTACATGATATATGATTTGGTAAGAGAGAACGTAATTTTTTCAATGAATAAAAATACTATCTGCCGGCTAGAAAATGGATTTTTTCGGATATGCCTTATGATTCTTGAGCATTCATCAAGAATTATCGATTTCTGTGAACTTCAATTTATATTCATAAATATGAATGTATTTCATATTATCCTCTTAAAATTTCTCATTCAGTTCCTTCTTTAATGTTACCTACAAATTATTCATAATTGTTTTAATATTCAAATTCAAATCTCAACATTGATGTCACATGGAAGATAACCTCCCACTTACCTGAATAACAAATATATTCATTCGGCACCTATTTATCTTAACAAATCAGGCCAATGTCACCACTGTTCAAAAATATTCATGTGACAAAGACAAACAAATTTACAATTTCGTATGGTGCGATAGTCAAACCATGATATCAGCAAGGATGAAGCTCATTAAAATTAGAGTAAATATTGAAATTGTCCTGAGATAAACTTCCCAAGTTTATTCGCTCAAGTTGAATACCCCCAAACAATAAAACGTTGCACTGTTGATGGAATATTCCTGGTGATGTTCAAGAAGATAAACTAGTCGAGATAATGACCGAAAATTTGAGTTGACAGTAGTAATGTCCCCTAGTTCAGTAACTCGAATGCACAGTATGCTGTTCGGGAATGGTCTTTAGATATACAGGGTGAGGAAGAGGAATTGCGTATTCAGAAATTCAATTGTACAAAACTATCGATCGAATTTTTACATTATCAAGTATAACATCCAAAGTTTTAAATATGATATCTGGCGAATAGTGTTTATTGTTGTCGATATACCTACTGCGTTAATCGGTTTTGGAAATGTCGGACAACTCTGTCCAGCATTTCGTTGGTTTTGTTGGCGATAGCAAAACTGATGTTGTTCTTCAAGTGGACCAGTGTCTTGGGACGATCGTAATTAACACGTGGTTTTAGATGTCCTCATGAAATCGTAGGGAGTGCTGGAGTGCCGGAAACAACAGAGAACTTCACGAGCGGCCTCTATATTCACATCGTACCACTGTTTGGTGTGCATTATCTCGAGTTGGGATATTTCGTCAATATTTTTCGAAGAAAATGAATGGATTGTTTCAGGGATTTCTGACTGTTATGTCCACATGATTCGGAAGTTTTAACTCCTGAGGTTCTCTGGAGTTTTCATCGTTCCAGCACCTTCGTCTGATTTAGCCCCCTGTGATTGTTTTATGAGGATATCTGAAATCCATCTTTATAACAATAGTTCCAGGACTCTGGGTGGTCGATTAAGGAATTCCGATTGCAAAGAGAGATAAAACAAAAACTATCGAATCAATTTCAATTTTTTCTACAAATAATGCTCAGCTCTTTGTGAATCCATTTCTTAAAAATTGCGCTGTCGAAATGTCCACCATTTTTCTTCTGGCATCCTTCGAGTTGCAAAGTTTCTGGGTCGATGCCTTCAATTTCCTGGCGGATGTTTTGCTTCAACGCAACTGAAACCAAGTGTCCTGCTTGTATCCATCAAAGTCTTGAAGGGCTGGTCCGAAAAATTGTTCAACATGCCTACTTAACGATCAGAATTCTCTGTTACTGACAATTCAACATTTGTACAATATTCGTTACAGAATATTTGGCACTACCTCTCACTCCACGTCAGTATCTTCCCAAAATGTTTTTTTTATTTTGAGTTAATTTGTTGAAAAAAAATAACAAAAACAGGAAAATTATGAGAAACTTAAAGGTATAACAATAATATAAATAATATGAATATCCACTATGTGTCTCAAATTATTATTATTACATTCACTTTCCCTGAAATTCCTTCGATATTCTAAAAAGGCTGCCAAGAGGATTTATCAAACCATGCAACTTTTCACTTTGTACTTTGCATTCTGATAAATTTCAAAAGTGAAAATTAATTATATTTCACAACATTTCTCCCGAAATTTAATTTCTGCGAAGTGCTTTTCACATTGTACTTTTCAATTATGAATGCGTCTCGTGCAACGTAGGTAATTCATTTGAAAAGTGAAAAGTCGCAAAGTATTTGGTGCAATAGGCCCCAGGTCTATACTAGCTCTTCAAGTGATCATTGATCTTTCAGAAACAGAAGCGTAGAATTGATTGAGTACAAATCAAATAAAATCATTCATTAAATCACAGTTATTATTATTGTGTAATATATTAATATACACTACTGGAAAAAATTAAAGGATCAAAAAAAAATTCCAAATTTTCGGCAATTTTCAACATGCCGTAACTTTGAGAGGAATGGTCGTACAAGGAATTTAAAAAAAGGAAATTGTAGCTCCAAGTGTCTAGTTTTTGGATTAGAACTTCAAAATGTTTTGGTGTTATCGGTTGTTGAGTAATCTTGAAGAGACCATCGTCAAAAAAAAATTCGAATTTTTTTTCAGTTTTTTCCGTGGTCTACGGGCTTGGAAAATTTTTTTTGTTGCTCAATCACTATGAGGATTGGATAGTTTCTTCATTCTGTTTTATTCTCATATTCTATAGATTTTGGTATATCCACTTCTTGTCAAGATATCGGCCTTCAAATGAAAAAGGATCCTTTTGCCTTTGAATATCGATACCTCGGCAACCAATGATTGCACAGAAAGCTAAAGGTGGGTTTCAGGAACTTTAATGAATTCCCTTCAACGGTTAGCCATTGCTTTTCCGAAAAAAAAAATATTCTTTCTGTCACATGAATTTGAAAATGCAACAAAAAAAGGTCTTTTCGTGGTGTTTTCGGAATACGAGCGCTGGATCGAAAATATTGTGGGAACAGAAAATGTTAAGTGTGCATTTTCCAGTTCAATAAGTCCACAAAAATCTCACAAAGAGCCAAATTAATCCAGCCAACCGTTTTCGTGTTTCACCCGATCAAATTTCTGAAAAAATTAAAGGATCACGTTTCCTGCTCTGAAAAGCTCAAAACCTTTATTATCTCGGAAAAACAAGAAAAAAAAATTCACGACCCTTTTCAACGATTTCATTGCAGAAAGATAATGAACTTCCAAAATAGAAAAAAAATTCTCGAAAAAATCGAAAAAAAAAATTCCTATTGTTCCAAAAAATATGAGGAAAATTTTTTTTATTTTTATTTTTTTGAGAATTTTTTTTTTTGAAAGTTCAATAACTTTCTGTAATGAAATTGTAGAGAAAAATTGGTGAACTTTTTTTTTCTCGTTTTTTCAAGATTATAAAGGTGATGAGCTTTTCAGGGCAAGAAATGTGATCCTTTAATTTTTTCAGAAATTCGATCGAGTGAAACACGAAAACGGTTGGCTGGATTGATTTGGCTCTTTGTGAGATTTATGTGGACTTATTGAACTGGAAATTGCACACTTAACATTTTCTTTCCTCACAATATTTTCGATCCAGCGCTCGTATTCCGAAAACACCACGAAAAGACCTTTTTTTGTTGCATTTTCAAATTCATGTGACAGAAAGAATATTTTTTTTTTTCGGGAAAGCACTGTCTAACCGTTGAAGGGAATTATTTCAAGTTCCTGAAACCCACCTTTAGCTTTCTGTGCAATCATTGGTATCGAGGTATCGATATTCAAAGGCAAAAGGATCCTTTTTCATTTGAAGGCCGATATCTTGACAAGAAGTGGATATACCAAAATCTATAGAATATGAGATTAAAACAGAATGAAGAAACTATCCAATCCTCATAGTGATTGAGCAAAAAAAAAATTTTCCAAGTCCGTAGACCAAGGAAAAAACTGAAAAAAATTTCGAATTTTTTTTTGATGATGGTCTCTTCAAGATTACTCAACAACCGATGACACCAAAACATTTTGAAGTTCTAATCCAAAAACTAGACACTTGGAGCTACAATTTCCTTTTTTTAAATTCTTTGTAAGACCATTCCTCTCAAAGTTACGGCATGTTGAAAATTGCCTAAAAATTTGGAATTTTTTTTGATCCTTTAATTTTTCCAGTAGTGTATATTATAGTATTACATAGTATTGGGAGTGATGATATAATAAAATTGAATACGAAGAAGCCAACCGACATAAAATTCATGTATCTATCCACGCGAAGAAATACTATCCGAAACTAATGTAACAATTTGGAATGTAATGAATTTTCATAACCGAACAAATTATAATTTCGTCAGAATTTCTTCCACGCCAATTGCTTGTATTGTCTTACGTAACAAGAACAATACCTAACATTTCCCAGTATTTATCTGTTACAGGTGCCTGGGAGAACATGAATTTTTCAAATCACATAACGCGGTATCTCATCAGTGTTACGCCATCACCTAATACACGGTCGAATGTGTTATTGATAGGAGAATGCATCTTTAGCCCGGAGCTGCCCATTAACCTCGTACCTGAGCACGAGATCTGGCGGTAATGAGGTTATGTGTGTTTAATGTCATTTTAAAGTTGTTGGTGATTGGTCAATTATCATGAAGATTATCGGGGGTACTAATTGGAAAATTGAGGAAAATTTTGACAGTAGTCCTATTCCAGAACATTAGTTCGTTTTTGTGAGTTTGCAATGTGTGAAAAAACGAATGATATTAATCATCGAAAGTCGCTTTTTTTTTAAAATATACCTCTTGAAGATCTATACACTATACACTACTGCAAACGTTTGAACCAATTATTGAAGCACGTTTTCCAATTCGAATTGAACTCGATACAGCATTCTGAACGTCTTCCTCTCAGAGGAAGAAGTAAACATTAAAAATTCGGAGAATTTTAGATTCAATTATTATAATTGAACAACTTTCTTCATTTGAAAAAAAAAATAAGGCTACAAGTACAGGATGTAGGCTTAGTGAAAATATTTTTATGTTGTAGCTTTATGTTTTCTAAGTGCAGAAAGTTCTTCAAAGAAATATAAAACAGGATCGCAATATATGACTTATCCAAAAAGATTATTCCACAGGTTGTTAGTGAATCTGTGCGACAAACTCAGGATATTATTGCTCATTCAAAAATATGAACAACAGATTTTATTCACTAACCCTCTAAAACGCACTGTTTTCTAGATACAGGGTGTTGAAATTGGAGAAAAATTCGTTTTCTGCTAAAATCTCCTGAAACCTTTTTCGAATAGAAAACAGGTTTCGTTAACATTTTCTGATCATAATAGGCTATGTTTTTTGAATATCTCAAGTCCTTATTGGTGTAGATTTTGAAGGGTTTTAATGAGTGTTTTCCCCATACTTTTCCGCTATTGTAAAGAATAGTGTTTTTGAGGAGCCCATTTGCATCGCCAATATTTTCAGCACATGTAAAGTTTTCGAGAAAAATCAATTTTCATATTGAATACCAAAGTCAGATTTTTTGCAATAAATTTTTTCAGTCAAAAAATTGACCATGTTTTAACAATTAACATAAAAAGTAATTTTCCTCTAAAGCGGTCAATTTCAGAGTGTATGACCAGTAGCACCCTTATTGTGTAAACCACATTGGCGATACAAAGGGCCTTTCAAATAAACGTGCTTTGTCCATTAGATTCTACGCTAATGGACAAATAATGGGGAAAACCCACATACCTTTCCAAACATAGCTTATTACGATTAGAAAATGTACGGAAGCTGTTTTCTCCACGATGAAATGTTCAGGAGTTATTCGCAATTTTTTTCAGATCAATCGAAAACTGTAGGTACATTTTAGTGAGTAAATAAATAGCATCTTTCGTTCATATTTGTGGACGAGCTATCATCCTAAAATTTCTTACACTCATTCACAAACACCCTGTATAATGAATCCATCATATGATTCTGCAACTCCCTCTGCATTTCGAGATATAAATGAAATTGAACGTTTGAATAAAATTATATCGAGGTGCAAAAACAACCATGGGAAAAACTATTACCGCGAAAATGTAGACATTTCTACCATTATAAAATTTGGGTCAACATGCTCTATGAACCGGTATTCTCCACAAAAAATACTGTAATATTTTAAATTATACTCAACGTTCTTTTCATCAACAAAAGACCTGAAAAGATCTGAAAGCAGTTTTTCAACTGTTTAATCACGCCATAGACCACATGTTAAAAATTTCTATAAATTCTAACTGTATCTAACCGAACTCGTATCAATAGAGCCAAGAATTCTTTTATGTTTTCTTTATCCTCAATAATGAGAATTTTATCATGAGGATTTCGTTAACCGCAAGGTAATCGCGGCTTCGAGATCAAATTAGCACCTCAAATGACAAAGACTCTGTATATTTCTCGACCACACGCATTTCAATTAGCTTATCCTACTTCCTCCAACGATGGAACAGGTTCTCAATTCTCTTATTGATGGAAGATAATACTTTCTGTCAGTGAAAACTGTGTTTCTGTGTCATGCATACTTATAATAAAATATTTGTAATTGGAATTCTTGAAATATTTCGTTTTCTTCTCACAGAGTCAGTGTTATTTTTTTGGCTTTGGATTCTTTGATCTTTTGAAGAGTGTTTTATGTTCTTATCTCAATGTTTTTCAATTTTGTAAATGGTCGAACTGAATTGAATAATAGCCAGAATAGATCGAATGCTTTTCGAGTTTTGAATTTTTGTTTGAATCTAGTGATACTACTGAATTAAAATTTGGTGCTCACTAAATTTTATGGAACTGGGTGTTCTGTGAAATATGGTTATTAAAAATTTTTGTACCTCAATATCTCAGACAGAATAGAACCAATCTGAAATGCCGCCACCTGCAAGATAATCATAAGACGCCTCATACGAAATTCTGTAACAATAGTGTTAACAGAATCATATAAAATTCAATCGGAATATTGAAAAAATCCTTAGAATATTTCCATAACAAAATATTCGATTCTAATGAAATTCATTTTGAGGGTAGAGATTCTTATACAGTGTGTTTGGTCATGACTTAGCGATAATTTAAGGGCATCAAATATACCTAATTTTATCGACAAAAACACCCACATTGGGAAGTTTACCCCCTTAGTTTGGAAGTAGCCCCCATTTTAAATTTACGTTTTCATTTTCGTTGACCCTTCCGAATAATATCGATTTCTGTGGACGTAAAGGTCGTACAGATCTGAAAAAAATGTTTTTTGAAAGATGATACTACGACCTTTTATCAAAGTGAAACAATATGAAAACATTCAACTCAGAAATGCCATAAAAAATTCTTCAAAAAAAATTTTATTAAAAAAATGTACTGATTTTCCTAGTAAATCCGCAATAGCACAAGAAATAGCGCTTTGAAGTATATTTTTTTTCAATGATTCAGCACGCAAGGATATTAGCTACAAAACAACATCTACATCATTTCTGTAGGTTACATAATTCGAGAGTTATTGCTGTTCAAACATGACCACTACGCGATCGCCCAAAACTCAATTTTGCTTCTACAGGTCGTCACGAGGGCCAATTTTCATAAGGGTCATGTTCTAACAGCAATTACTTTCCAATTACCTATGTAACTTACAGAAATTATGTTGGTATCGTTTTGTAGCTAGTATCTTTGCTTGTAAGCTCATTGAAAAAAAAAGTATACTTCAATGTGCTAGTTCTTGTACTATTGCGGATTTACTAAGAAATTCAGTACACTTTTATCCTAAAATTTTTTTAAAGAATTTTTTTGTGGCATTTCTGAAATGAATGTTTTTATATTGTTTCACTTCAATAAAACGTGGTAGTATCATCTTTCAAAAAACATTTTGTTCAGATCTGTACGACCTTTATTTCCAAAGAAATCGATATTATTTGTGAGGGTCAACTAAAATAAAAAAGTGAATTTAAAATGGGGGCCCCACTCCAAAACTAAGGGGGTAAACTCCCCAATGTGGGTGTTTTGTCGATAAAATTAGGTATATTTGATGCCCTTAAATTATTGCTGAGTCGTGAAAAAACACACACTATACTAATATACTGAATGTTCATGCTGAATTTCAAGAAGTTCGCAGAATTTGTTAATTAGATTGAGCTAAAATTGTGCAGTTAAATGTTCAATACTAGTTCAAAGCAGTACGCAAAAGGTGAGAGTTGATTTCATACAACTATAGTCTTACGTTATATCTAAAAAAAATTCATTGCATTTCCATGAAAAAACTTTCGATGGAAATGAAATCGAGTTTGAGGATATTGGCGAAGTGAATGATCAAGAAATATTTGTCATAAATACTGATCGTTTTCAGAAATAGTACTAATAAATATAGAGATCACTATTGGATATTGTGAATTGCGAAAAATGTACATAGGTATCTGATTAGTGAGTTTTTTCTACATTAAGTGCTTGTAAATCTCCTAAATACATACAGCATTCATAGCGTTTCGTTTATCTCTAATCTCAACATAATGTAAGGGCAACCTAGAATGAAGTGGGTTTATGGCAAACATAAAATTTTATTTGTTCATGACATAATTGAGTTCATGATTTTATGTACTTTATCGTAAACAGTCGGGCACATTATTCGATTATGTGGAAAGTAATTTTTAAATCGACTCATTATGAATCTGGACTGGAATGATCTCACAATGAGTTTGTTTCATTTAGTGTTTTACTAATGACTCGTTTTCAAAGTAGTACTTTTAATGAATAGATTAATTCTTTGTTTGACAGACTGTGCAGCGAACAAACCTTATACATATAAAATGAATTTGACAATCAATGTTAATGGATTACATATTTTCAATTGGGGCATAAAACTCGAGATATAAGGGAAATAAAAATGGTGGTTTGAATAGTTTGATTTTCACCCAAATTTTTTCTCTACGAAAATTCTCGATAGTGAGGGCTTATACAGTATAGAGGCGTCAAAAGTGTTAAATGGTTGAATGTTCAAATTTTATTACTAACGGCTACTTCATAAATTAAATCTCGAAACAATTTCGTTACAAATTGAAAACAATAATTGTCCTACAAAAATGATCATTCTATCAAAGTGTCCCCCACTCCCAATATATATCAACAACTAGGTCTGAAAAAATTATTATTAACCGGCTGATTTTTTCACTGTTGCTCAGCAAATATTTTCTTTATGAACTAATCACATTGTCCCACCAATTGAGTGGTACGATTATCCAGTCCTACCTCAGAAATTGAATCACAAAACAAACAATTAAAAATGATTACTAACAATTGACAATTTCCGAGCGTAGGACTGGAAAAACGTACCACTCAATTTATTGGACAATGTGATCAGTTCATAAAGAAAATATTGTCGAAGCAATAGTGAAAAATCAGTCGGTTAGTAATAATTTTTTAGACCTAGTTGTTGATATATGTTGGGAGTGAAACAATTATTGTTCTCAATTCGTAATAAAATTATTTCAAAATTCAATTAATAAAGTAGCTGTTAGTAATAAAATTTGATTATTCAACACTTTTGACGCCCCCAAACTGTATTAGCCCACACTATCGAGAATTTTCGTTGGGCGTCTCGTCAAAATGAAGCTACTCACAAATATTCAGATTGTTAGTAATCATCATGAAAAACAGGCGCTGGCTCTTGGAATAAAAAGTATAAAGGTTGAATTTTCAAACTTTATACTTATGAATTTAACTGCAGGTGATTTCGAAAGTAAAATGATGAGATTTAAATTTCAATTCCTTGGACCCAGAAGTGGTTAAGGCAGTCAATACTGCTTACTTAATATTATTGCCAAGAAATCGTAAGAAAAGTATGAAATGCATAATTTGAACGTTTTATGGGAACATTAACAACTGAAAGGAAGTCTCTACTTTTCTTTTCACGAATGTCAAAATTTCCTCGCGATCTGTGACAAATTGAATAACTATGTTTTTACATAGCTGATATTCATAAAGAATAGAATAAGAATCATAGGTCTTAACCCAAATTATTCAAATTGGATACAAATAATTTCCCGTAGAGGAAAAAAAATCAAACGCAAGTGTTAGTAGTACAAGAAAAAATAACTCTGAACAAGATCTTAGTAAGCGATACGTCTGAGAAGTCGGTCGAAAGAAATGGTTCAATAATTGATTAACTAACTAGGTTAGGATATCGACCATTAATTATCCAGGATATCTGTGGCATGACCGCGGAATGTGAGCCTTCTACAGGTGTCACAATATGCTAGTAAAGTAAACTGACCGTTGGCTCGTGTTGCTTTGCTGCTCCTAACTGTTCTATAAATAAATACGTGGAACAGGTTCAACAAAGCATCCACCGTTTTGATGCCGCTACGCGATATCGTCCATGAACAGGGGCTGACTCTTGGCTGACTTAAGAATGCAATGAAAGATTAAGTAATTGCCTAGAAAAAGGGCAATAAAGATAAGGTGTCTTAAGAGACTCTTCAGTGTGTGATCTTTTCCCTAACTTGTTAAATGTCTGGAAATGGAAGACAATTGCTTCTGAATTATTTGCTAGGAGGTTGAATTTTTGAATGTAACTTTCTAACGAATTGTTATCGGTTTAGGCGAGGTATTTTTTAGCTTATATTGGTAACAGTTCTGACAGATGGACTACATAAATAAATGTTGTTGGTCCTGCGGTCGTGTCCATCTTCCAGAACTGCTCGTTACTTATATAAAGTGAAAAAAACCTAAGCTAAAATTCAAATTCTTGAAAAATTCACTGATAAAATATAATGTATAATCGCTAGATATCCGCTGAGAAAAATGAAGAATATTTCACTTTCAAGGCAGACAGACAGTTTCCATCAAATTAACCACTAATATGAAACAGTAATTCAAATTGAATATCTCTACACTTTTCTTTTAAAATTCGGCCGATATTAATAAATGTTAAAAAATCGCGAGAAATATCATTCACAAATTAATGTATATTCGCAATAAAATCACTTGGGTTACACTACAAACGTATTAAGGTTGAATGACCAAAATTGATATTTATGAATTTGATTGCTGCTGTTTTCGAAAGTAAAATGATGAAATTGAAATTTCAATTCCTTGGACCCAGAGGTGGTTGAAGCAGTTATACTGCTTCCTTGATATTATTATTAGGAATCAAGAGAAAAGTACGAAAATGCATATGAACGTTTTATGTATAGGGTGTCCCATTCGTTTTGTCCTATCCCCTTATAGGAACTCACACATGTAATCGAAAAAAGTTTCAAATGAAAGTTGTTCGTATTACTGGGCTGACTCTTGGCTGACTTAAGAATGCAATGAAAGATGAAGTAATTGCCTAGAGAAAGGGCAATAAAGATAAGGTGTCGTAAGAGACTCTCCAGTGTGTAATCTTTTCTCTTACTTGTTAAATGTCTGGAAATGGAAGACAATTGCTTCTGATTTATTAGCTAGGAGGTTGAGTTTTCGAATTGAACTTTTTAACGAATTATTATAGGTTCAGGTGAGGTAACATAAATTAATGTTGTTGGTCCTGCGGTCTTGTCCATCTTTCAGAACTGCTTGTTACTTATATAAAGTGAAAAAAACCTAACCTTATTTGACCTAATCTAAATGTTCGGTTAAAAGATGCGTGGAAAAGGTTCAACGAATCTCCACCGTTTTGATGCCGCTACGCGATATCGCAATGAACAGGGGCGGACTTAAAAATGCAATGAAAGATGAAGTACTTGCCTAGAAAAAGGCCAGTTATGATAATGTGTGTTAAGAGACTCTTCACTGTCTAATCTTCCAGCTTACTTGTGAAAGACAACTGCTTTTGATGCTTTCTTGCTAGGTGCTAGTTTTTGAATTAATTACGGATCTTTCATGGATTAGGAATATTCTTTATAAAGTGATTCTTGGTAGAAATTGTGATAAATAAAGTCCACTTTTGGATGCTCATACGTAAACTTAAACAACATAGGTTTGTTTCCCTTTGCTTCATTCAGGATAGAACAAAATAGGACAAAATGAGAAAAATTCAATTTTTTTATTCATCTTTGATCAACTACAGTTATTCTACAACTGAATCGAAATTCAATAGTCCGTATTACCACCTCTTCATCCAATCAACTGACAAATACGCCACATGTACTCAATTGAATTCATATCCAGAGCATTATCTGGATATTGTTCTCTTGAAGAATGTTTTGAACTCTTCTTGTGCGGTGTGGTGTAACATTATCATGCTGACCAATGAAATTATCACGAAAAATGATTGGCTCAATGATGTTTTCTTCAGCACATTATTGATCTGCCTTGAAAGGGCTCAACTTCCCATGCGAAATTGAGTTGCTCAGGGGGTCGATTCTTGAACCAACTTAGCAGGGAAGTTGGTCGACAATTGTCGAATCGCGAACACGACATTATTCAAGAATCGACCCCCTGGTCTGCCTCGATCTCTCCAGATCCTATCTCATCGACTATCATTTTGTAAATACCATCGTTACTCGTCCGAAAAAAGTACGTGGCATCATTGTGGTAAAAGGAAGTCGTGGTGGAGCTCAACCGATTGGCGATGGACAGTTATATGTCCAGGTGATAGCCGGGCTACTCTCAAAGTTCCTCTCACCCTTAAATTCGAGGAATGTAATCATGGTACTGTTTGAGACTACCCTTCAATAGGTCCTCAAAAAACTACTTCGAAGAGCTGTTACAGATACCGTTCGATTCCTTCGATTAAAATGTGCTATGTTTTTTCTTGCAGATGTTGCTCTGGGTCGACCACACTATGTGCCTAAATAGTCTAGAAAAATCAACCCTCTGGTGGTTCTACAAATATTCTTGATGTAGGTCTTCCATTCCAAACTGTGAAATCGGATGCTCTGGCATTTTCAACGGACTATTCGCAATATTGAAAAGCTCGTTATGAACAGAAAAACTGATTAACTTCGAATACACTTTGATTATTCCGAAAAATTTACTTTTGTCGGTTTTTTCCCATTTTAAAAGGATAAAACAAGTTGAGGGTTCATAGGGAATTTTGACGATACTTGGAACTTTGGAATTCTGTTTTGAGGATTTTCACGAAACTCCTTGAGTAATTTCTTCTGAACTCGTATTTTCCATCAGTAACTCCAACAGAGTCTTTTAAGAACATTCTCTACTCAAACTTCGAAGCTTCAATACATCTGGTCAAAACTATAGCATGCTGTGGCCCTCTAGGAACGAATGCTGGTTACTATGATAGATATCGACATAGGTTTTTTTGCGATGAATCAGTTTGCTTCCGTCTAGTACAGAAATTTGGATAAACTGTATAATTAACTAAGGAAAAGAGTTTCAACTGTCTGGTAATAACCTGAGGATACCGAGAAATCATTCACGAACCGTCCCAGAGACTGAAATGCGTGTTGCTGAGAGCGGATCTGCCCCTACAATCCTTTGTTTTTTCCATTTTCGAGATGGCAACTCGATAGGAGCTTTGGATTTGCAAACAACTCAAGCTACCCGATGGTACCTTCGACATGAGCCTACCTACACCGCCTGTTTATGTTTAATTCTGACGAATTTGCATTGAAATAGGTTACCTCTTTCTGTTTCTGGCTGGATTCGGTTAGATTAGAGCCGAGTTACGCGAGCATTCATCCTGGCTTGGTGACGTGGGTATTTTGAATATTTGCTGACTAGATAACACTGGATGCGGTAAAAGAGAATAGGTTGGGGTTTTACTGAATGAGGAAAAAAATTCGTCGATAATCATTTCTGTTGAGTTCTACGAAATAAATGGTTTTTCCCATGGACCTATAATGCTAACTGGACGTCGAACTTCCTATCTGTCAACGTAGAAAAAAGTGAGGCATGGGCCGCTATTTGCAGTTTGAAACTCGAATATTTTGATGTTTTGTGCCATCCATGCTCGAAGTTTTTTCATTGAAAAATTTACACTCTCAAGTCCAACCCAAAGAAAATATAATAAAAGGAAAGGTAAGGAAATGATATTTCCCTACAGTTGATAGTGTTCTTCATAACACATTTATATGCAATTTAGTGCTTTTCTCCTGATGTATTTGGCAATAATAGTAGCAGTATTGACCGCCTTGATACACTTCTGAAAGACATCCAGGAATGGAAATTTCAGCTTCTCTCATCGAGACAAGTACCAATTAAATTTATAAGCGTCAAGTTTGACAATTCAACTTGAATACGTTTCCTCTGTAACCCAGGTAATTTTATTGCAACTTTCAAAGCGCCATTTATTTGTGAATGAAATTGTTCTAGATTTTTACAGAATTAATTGATTTCGATGGAATTTCAAAGAATTTGTGGAAAAATCATGTCCATTTCGTAGGAAAGCCACATTCCTGGAGTCTGTGTTGCTTAGTCTCGATTTATTGTCAAAATTTTACATTTTTCTTACCCGGTCAACCATATGCTATGTGATATTCCAAAAACTTATAGACCTGAAGTACAATCGAATTTATAAATGGAACTTCACTTCGTGCATATGGCCACACGCACATTTCGGTCACTATTTTGCGTTCAATGGTGGCTGTGAGCTCTTCAAACGTTGTCGGCTTGAGGAAAAAACCAATGACTTAACATAGCCTTGAAGAGTGGTCTAGAGGCGTTAAATCGCACGTACTAGGCGGCCAATAGACTGGTCTTTAATTTTGCTATGACTTCATCATATTGACGCATCTTCTCCAGAGCCCAATAGGAAAAGGAGAACGTACATCGTTTCAAATGGTCCATCAGCTTCAATTCATGAGTTAGCTTGATCTTGGTCTGAGCGATGTCCAATTCTTGAGAACGCTCCATATGTACAGCCTAACTTTAAGCTCTGTGATGTGAAACAATTTTTAAACTTTGACATTTCTCCAAACATGTTTTTCTTATTTTTTCAGGAGCGTTTGCTCCCCAGGGAACTCGCGCACATAAAGATGCTAGACATTTTCATGCCTCTCAATTCGAACGATTATTGTGGCCAAACCGACCAAATTAAACCGTCCAATTTATTATCCCACAAACCCAACGTCAAATAACTCCCGATCCTTAACAGGTCATTCTCGAAGCATGTTCGTTCTGGGAATACCGCCTTATGGGAATTCCCATCATGTTTAAACAAAAGCGAATCGAACGATCCATACGGCACCGGATAATTCGAATTCGAATCCCAACTCACCGCAGGAATCGATTTCGACGGAAACCTCGAGACGCTGTGCAATGCATTATTTCCCTAATTTGGGAACCGGTAGCATATCGGTTTCACGTAAAAGCTTCAGACATTTCGAGTGGTTGCGCTAAGAGAGTGTAGGTGGGTGTTAAGTTTCCGCCTATTAATTATATTAGGAGAATGATGATCTTCCTCTTTGAAAACATAAAATTGTTTTGGATTGGGGAATTTCCACGCTTTTTTCAACAATAACGAAAATGCAATAATAAATAAGTAAAAGAATAATGGTTTGATTGCAATACTCTCTAATCACAAATTGTAAATTATTTAGTAATTAAAAAAAATCACAACCGATACTTTAAACCACATCGCTGAATAGGTAATAAAATTATACCGTGGATTTGATGTATCACAATATATACAGGGTGTCTGTAACAAATGCGAGGGATTTAGGGAGATGATTCGTTGATGAAAAGAAGCAGGGGTAGTTCATATAAATTTTTTTGCGACCTCCCTTCCAAGATACACTCTTTGGAAGGCGATGACGAGTTGACAGTTTTTAATTTTTTTTTAGGTGTCCTAACAAACACTGAGCCACAAAACTATACATAATATGATTAATTAAGTAGATGTTACTCATACAATTTTTGATCCCAAAAGTTTATTTTTAGAGGTTGAAAATAATAACTAATTATGATTTTCCTTAAAAAAATTTTATGGTGGGATATATTTTCGAAAACTAAAATTCTCGTATGGTTTTTCATTCAATTCTGGAGAAAAAAATCTCTTGCAAAATTTCGGTAGTGTCGATACTTTTATCCGAAAAAATAAAAACTTACAAGCAGTTATGATCACTGTTCATTCCATTTCATCGTATGTTTCATAGCATGAATGTGAAGATATTTTATATGTTCAAAATTGGTTTTGTCAATTTGCTTAGTAATCGAAAGAAAATGTTATTTGTGAAATTAAAATATTGCGGATTTAATTTTCTTCCGGAAATTCGTAGTTGAACCTTTAGAAAAATTCTTAAAACATCTTTATCTCCTGTCATAGACATACAATATCTTAGAATATTCATTTTATTGAACACTTATACGATGCAATGATGGAATGAACAGTGATCATAACTGCTTGTAAGTTTTTATTTTTTCCGTGAAAAGTATCGACTTATCGAAATTTTGCAGGAGGTTTTTTTTTTCTGAGGGTCTATTATTTCTGAAGGGGTTCTTTCTGAGATCAAAGGAACTGCCCATAATAGTTTTATGAATAGGTTGGAATAAATAGGCGAAAGGTTTTGACTAACGTTAGTTTAGACGAGTTTAGAGGTATCGCCCTCAATGTTTAAGTAATGTGGTGATTTGACTTTGGGGTGCCAAATTTGAAACAGAATAGTACTCAGTGAAATAATTTTCATGAGCTACCTAGATTTCTATACAATTAAGCCAATGGATATCTCGAATTCTCTTCTCCAACTCTTCTGATTTTTCAAATCATCCATGTGTTTATCTTGGCGTGACATTTATTTTACTTTATCAGCAACACCGAACCCCAGTGAAGATGAAAAGATACATCGAGCATCGAGATTCCCACTACCACAATCAAATTCAGTGAATCCGAGCGAGATATTGCATAATAAATCAGCAGGGATTTGGCTTGTACCCAAACCGAAATATCAGATTCTCCAAAAGGATCAATAAAATAAATATCAATCTCCGGATTCGATCTCGGACATAATCAAAATTTACGAGATACGAACAAAAGGAATTATTACTTTGATGGCGTTGGCAAATGATACCATCGACCAGTTTCCATATTGAGATTCGAGTTGGCTCTGTGACATTCCGCAGGAACACGACTGTTTATGAGCGCCACCTGTTTGTTTTCACCACACCCTCGACACCGCAATGTTGACACTTACCTGGCTTACCCTTAATGTTATTATTCTGGTGGTGCATAATTATCTGGTGTTTATGTTGGCATGTTTATCGTAACCGTTCATTCGAATTTTCTGATAATTTCTATTCCTCCCTTCTTCTTTATAATAACAACATCAGCTGAAAAGTTTCTGCTCTAGCAAATCCAATTTCTTTGCTTTTCATCATTTAGTTTGACAATAGACTCTAGAATGGTACAACCGGTCCAAAGTAGCTTTACGAAACGATTTACTTACCTCAAAATAGGGTACGGTCTAATCTTTTTCTCTTCATCTTGGAGTGGAGGTCAAAAGTTGAATACCTAGGAATAACCCTGTATAGTAAACTTCTGTGGAATAAGCATGTTGATACTACTACTGGCAGAGCTAAAAGGGCTCTTATAACATGCAGACGTCTATGCGGCAAAAATTGGGGTTGCACCTTAAAATACTGCGATGGATGTACGTCATGATTGTGAGATCTATAATAACATAAATATGGGTTAGTAGCCTGGTTTGCTAAGGCAAGTCAGGTAAGTACGAGGAAATGCTCGATAAAGTACAGAGGCTTGCCTGTGTGTGCATCACTGGAGCTTTGAGAACGTGTCCAACTAGGGCACTTGAGATCCTTATCGATCTCACACCTCTACATCTAGTGTTTGATAGGGTAGCCCATGAGGCTTTCCTCAGAATATCTAAGGAAGGTACAGGTAATGAGAGAATAAAGAATCAGAGAGTCTGGTTCTCTGAACAACTACATCTCATCTGTGGACCTAGAGACGTAATGATCAAGAAAATAAGCACTGAGAAAAACTTCAGGACATTGCTAAGTAAAAGAGAGAAATGGGGAAAGCGAATACACCGACTATAACCTCAAAGAAAATACCGAAAATTGGTATACAGATGGTTTGGAAACCTCTACAGGAGCTTGCGCGGTGCAAGTACCGAGGTGATATTTTTTTAATGTAGTCATTCAACCGATTTCACCAGCTTATCGTTGAGCTATTGGCTGCTCTAGACGTATTTCAGGGTGACAAGCCAATCAGCTAATTGTTGATTTTACTCTGGAGTACAGTGGTTGATCCATGTTTTTTCCATTGTCCTGTATACCGTCGAAAAATTCCGTTTTTTTTCTTAACCAGCTAAAAGCAGCTTCACTGTAAACAAACGGGGCGCCCATTTGAAAACTGCGTTCTCATGGACAAATGTTAATGTAAATGGTATAACAATAAGCTTTTTTAATATCTTTAGTGTCAGACATTTTCTGAATGGCTGCCACTGGATTTTCCGATACGATTTCGTGGAGTTCTTTGATGTCTTCCGTTGTAACAACCTCTATTGGCTTTCCAGAGCGTTGTACGTCTTCGGTGGTTATTCGACCGAGTCAAATTCGAATAACCTGAGAAAAATGAGTCTCAGCTTTGAAGTTTATTCTTGTGAATGTTGACATGTTCGATGGCGGTCTATAATTTATTATTCTTTTTTTTAATACATTATAGCATATCCCAAATGACCTATATCATTAAATTCTCCTCTTCCTTTCCTATCTGACCACAACTTCCACTTAACATCCATACTAATATTATAAATGCGAAAGTAACTCTGTCTGTCTGTCTATCTGTCTGTCTGTCTGTCTGTTACTCTTTCACGCCTAAACGGCTGAACGGATTTTGATGAAATTTGGTATGGTGATAGATGATATCCTAGAAATGGTCATAGGCTATAAATAATCACGCCATCGTTCTTAGGGGGTAGGCAGTAGGCAAATAACTAAATTGAGTTGGTGATTTTTAGTTGTTTTTGTTGGGACTTTTGCTCTTCACGTCTAAACGGCTCAACAGATTTTGATGAAATTTAGTAAGGTAATAGATGGTTACCTAAAAACGGATATAAGATCAAAATGATCACGTCATCGTACTTAGGGGGTAGGAAGTAGGCAGAAAACAGAATTGAGTTAGTGATTTTTTTATGGTTTTTCCTGGGAGTTTTGCTCTATTATGCCCAAACGGCTGAACGGATTTTGATGAAATTTGGTATGGTGATAGCTGATAACCTAGAAATGGTCATAGGCTATAAATAATCACGCCATCGTTCTTAGGGGGTAGACAGTAGGCAGATAACTAAATTGAGTTAGTGATTTTTAGTCGTTTTTGTTGGGACTTTTGCTCTTTCACGTCTCAACGGCTGAACAGATTTTGATGAAATTGAGTGAGGTAATAGATGGTTACCTAAAAACAGATATAAGATCAAAATGATCACGCCATCGTACTTAGGGGGTAGGAAGTAGGCAGAAAACAGAATTGAGTTAGTGATTTTTTCATGGTTTTTGCTGGGAGTTTTGCTCTATCATGCCCAAACGGCTGAACGGATTTTGATGAAATTTGGTATGGTGATAGATGATAACCTAGAAATGGTCATAGGCTATAAATAATCACGCCATCGTTCTTAGCGGGTAGGCACTAGGCAGATAACTAAAATGAGTTAGTGATTTTTAGTCGTTTTTTGGGACTTTTGCTCTTTCACGTCTCAACGGCTGAAACAGATTTTGATGAAATTTAGTGAGGTAATAGATGGTTACCTAAAAACGGATATGAGATCAAAATGATCACGTCATCGTACTTAGGGGGTAGGAAGTAGGCAGAAAACAGAATTGGGTTAGTGATTTTTTTATGGTTTTTGCTGGGAGTTTTGCTCTATTATGCCCAAACGGCTGAACGGATTTGATGAAATTTGGTATGGTGATAGATGATAACCTAGAAATGATCATAGGCTATAAATAATCACGCCATCGTTCTTAGGGGGTAGGCAGTAGGCGGCAGATAACTAAATAGAGTTAGTGATTTTTAGTCGTTTTTGTTGGGACTTTTGCTCTTTCACGTCTCAACGGCTGAACAGATTTTGATGAAATTTAGTAAGGTAATAGATGGTTACCTATAAACAGATGGTTACCTGAAAACGGATATAAGATCAAAATTATCACGTCATCGTACTTAGGGGGTAGGAAGTAGGCAGAAAACAGAATTGAGTTAGTGATTTTTTTATGGTTTTTGCTGGGAGTTTTGCTCTATCATGCCTGAACGGCTGAACGGATTTTGATGAAATTTGGTATGGTGATAGATGATAACCTAGAAATGGTCATGGGCTATAAATAATCACGCCATCGTTCTTAGGGGGTAGGCAGTAGGCAGATAACTAAATTGAGTTAGTGCTTTTTAGTCGTTTTTGTTGGGACTTTTGCTCTTTCACGTCTCAACGGCTGAACAGATTTTGATGAAATTCAGTAAGGTAATAGATGGTTACCTAAAAACGGATATAAGATCAAAATGATCACGTCATCGTACTTAGGGGGTAGGAAGTAGACAGAAAACTGAATTGAGGTAGTGATTTTTTTATGGTTTTTGCTGGGAGTTTTGCTCTATCATGCCTAAACGGCTGAACGGATTTTGATGAAATTTGAAATGGTGATAGATGATAACCTAGAAATGGTCATAGGCTATGAATTATCACGCCATCGTTCTTAGGGGGTAGGCAGTAGGCAGATAACTAAATTGAGTTAGTGATTTTTAGTCGTTTTTGTTGGGACTTTTGCTCTTTCACGTCTCAACGGCTGAACAGATTTGATGAAATTCAGTAAGGTAATAGATGGTTACCTAAAAACGGATATAAGATCAAAATTATCACGTCATCGTACTTAGGGGTAGGAAGTAGGAAGAAAACAGAATTGAGTTAGTGATTTTTTTATGGTTTTTGCTGGGAGTTTTGCTCTATCATGCCTAAACGGCTGAACGGATTTTGATGAAATTTGGTATGGTGATAGATGATAACCTAGAAATGGTCATAGGCTATGAATAATCATGCCATCGTTCTTAGGGGTAGGCAGTAGGCAGATAACTAAATTGAGTTAGTGATTTTTAGTCGTTTTTGTTGGGACTTTGCTCTTTCACGTCTCAACGGCTGAACAGATTTTGATGAAATTTAGTAAGGTAATAGATGGTTACCTAAAAACGGATATAAGATCAAAATGATCACGTCATCGTACTTAGGGGGTAGGAAGTAGACAGAAAACTGAATTGAGTTAGTGATTTTTTTATGGTTTTTGCTGGGAGTTTTGCTCTATCATGCCTAAACGGCTGAACGGATTTTGATGAAATTTGGTATGGTGATAGATGATAACCTAGAAATGGTCATAGGCTATGAATAATCACGCCATCGTTCTTAGGGGGTAGGCAGTAGGCAGATAACTAAATTGAGTTAGTGATTTTTAGTCGTTTTTGTTGGGACTTTTGCTCTTTCACGTCTCAACGGCTGAACAGATTTTGATGAAATTTAGTAAGGTAATAGATGGTTACCTAAAAACGGATATAAGATCAAAATGATCACGTCATCGTACTTTGGGGGTAGGAAGTAGACAGAAAACTGAATTGAGTTAGTGATTTTTTTATGGTTTTTGCTGGGAGTTTGCTCTATCATGCCTAAACGGCTGCGGATTTTGATGAAATTTGGTATGGTGATAGATGATAACCTAGAAATGGTCATGGGCTATAAATAATCACGCCATCGTTCTTAGGGGGTAGGCAGTACGCAGATAACTAAATTGAGTTAGTGATTTTTAGTCGTTTTTGTTGGGACTTTTGCTCTTTCACGTCTCAACGGCTGAACAGATTTTAATGAAATTCAGTAAGGTAATAGATGGTTACCTAAAAACGGATATGAGATCAAAATGATCACGTCATCGTACTTAGGGGGGTAGGAAGTAGCAGAAAACTGAACTGAGTTAGTGATTTTTTTATGGTTTTTGCTGGGAATTTTGCTCTATCATGCCTAAACGGCTGAACGGATTTTGATGAAATTCAGTTAGGTGATAGATAGTAACCTAAAAAAAGAATATGGGCTATTAATATTCATGCAATCGTACTTAAGGCTCAGGCAGTAGGCAGAAAACTAATTAAGTTAGTGATTTTTAATCGTTTGTTTTAAAAGTTTACCTCATTCACGCCTTAACGTCTGAACGAATTTTTATAAGACTTGGTTAATATAATGATAGGATCCTAGGAACGGACACAGGCTACTTTTTACGGCGGGAAAATACCTCATTCCCGCGGAAATCGAGAGTGATCGTGTCAAGAAGCGCATGACGCCATAGCTACTGAAATGATTTGATATTTTTTTTTAACTGAGTGTTACTAAGACTTCAAGTTAGTATTTGATCACTTTTCTAACTTAGAGGGGTCGGTAGGCGGACGAAGTCGCGGGTAAAAGCTAGTATCATATATGGCTGTTTCTGACCCTGACTGTTTTTCCTGCGATATTCTGATAGTTGTCAATTATGCTGTTCTCAAGATCTTCTTGGTTTTATTCGTGTCTGCTCGAGTCTCAGTATCATAGGGTAGGGCCGACCTAACACAGGATTATATCCCAAACATTTCTGAGGCCTTATTGACATGACTTGATGTCTAATGTTTCCTTCGCGTGAAAAATTTCTTGAGATTGCGGAATGCCAGATCTATCTCCTAACTTAGCTGTAGCTTCGCTGAGGATCACGTCAATCTGACTGATACCAACAAGAAATTGACACAAATTTTCTCTGGCTCGTTAGAAGCGAAACAAATTGCCATTAGGTTTCGTATTCGTAACAAACTAAGTGGACACGCATACACATGTTAAACGTGTGTGTAAAATTTCTGGGGGGAAATGATACTCGAATATTTAATATTCGTATACGTGTCGAAGTTCACTGGTCGAAAATACATATTTATGTCTCGTTTCTATAATGGGGATTCAGTCGGCTTTGTGACATTTCACAGATGTCCAACTGTTTATATGTGCCACCTGTTGTTGCTCTCTGCACTCTTGAAGCCGCAAAGTTGACATTTACCCCCAATGTTGATATGATATATTATGAATTCAGGAGGTGAAAATGTCAACAAACGGTGCCGTGTTTAGGTCAACCTTATTTATATGAGAGGGGAGTTGCCTTAACAAGTTGTTGAGCATTGAAATGCACGCTTAATTTGTAAACAAGCTGATGCTTTACTCTGTTTCTAAAAAAAATAATAATGGTGGCTAATACCCTGATACATGATAGTTTTTCTGCCATTATGAGTTTGTGGGAGTAGTATAGTCATCTTTCTGCAAGTTACCGTGTTACAAACGGTATCTGATGAACTATTGATTTTCGGTAACCTTTGTCGTAAGTCGTTCGAAAAAATCAGTAGATTATCAGATAACCAATTAAACGGTTACTCGAAACCTGAAATGATTGACGCAAGTGTCAAACGTAAAATGTTTTATTTTTCACTTGTACATTATATGTTTATTTTACCTTAGAAACGGTTGCTATAAATACACTCATTATGCCCGTGGTCATTTTAGCGGGCATTATGGATCATAACGCCCGCTCACAACGAAAACAGTAATGACATTCACTTAATAAAATGATGACAGCAATAACGAACTTCAAAATATTAACAAATGCCATGGTTGCTACTGAAAGTTAAATGGAAAAAAATCATAGGAGCAATCGAATTTTATTGTAATTAAATGATATATTCGTGAAAAATAAAATCTTGTATGCACCACGAGCGTTATTAGATCCTAACGCACTTGGTACATAAATAACTATTGGACTTTTTCAACTTTTCATAAAAGTAAACTCATCCTTAAAAATGTGCCTTAGATGTCAATTCTTGGCCCAAACTGCTCATTGAAAAACATCAGGAGGACTTTCTGAGTAAAATTAGTTATTTAATCAAATAGGTTATTAAAGACAGCGACTAATGGTCAAGATATTCGTGAGCGGAGCGAACGCGTTATAGTTCGATACCATTAGTCGCTAGATTAATAACCGAGTTGATTACAAGATTTATCCGACGATCTCAACATGAATTGTGTATAAATCTTGATTAAAATATATCATACGTTTGACATTATGGAATTTCTATGTTCCAGTAGAGTTTTGACATTTCTCGTAGTGCTTCTGAATACTTTGTGTACGGTTGCCATGAGGATTGCACATTAAAATAGCAGAAATTGAGCATTGAAATGGGTCATTAATGTTCAATTTCGTACACATTAAAATGACCTTTACTTGAGGTCGGCGGAAAAAAATAAATAAATATTTAGATGTTACTATAAGTTCTATTAGATTTTTAAAATAGCATATTTGAAACGCTAGTTTTTTATACTCGACGAAATAATAATTCAGTGAATGACATAATTTGGAATGTGACTGAAAATGTGAGTAGGTACAATTTGAATAAACAACTTTGAAGATTTGTGTTCATATACTTGATAAAACTAATTATTCTACTGTAGTAAGAAATGCGTTTTTGAATCTATTTATTATTTTACTTCAAGCAGAATCTAGTTTCAAAAGAAAAATCAAGACCCTACTCTAAGGCCGGAGACACACTTGGCGGTTTTTTCCGATCGGATATTTTGCCGTCGACGCCGTACCAGAAGTGGCGCGTGGGATCTTATGGTGACGTACACATTTGGCGGAAAAAAAAGACGATCGGATTTTTTAACGCCGTCGGTAGAAATGCAGCCGACTGCTGCCACTACATTCGTCGGTTTTTCTATCGACTACCCCCAGCAGTGGCCTACGTGACTGGCGGAGGTAGCGTGGTTGTGACTTGAGACGGATATTTTACCGCCCAGTCTGTAATCCAGTGTGTAAGCTACAATTTTGTTGTACCGTCGACGGCAAAAAAACCGATCGGAATAAAACGCCAAGTGTGTCTCCGGCCTAAGATGTACGTTCAATGCGTAATGGTACATTTACTTGTAACATAACATGATCAGAAATTAATTTATATAAAGTGATAATGATTCTCCGTTTGAAAATAAACGTTAACATCTTGTTTGATATCATTTTTTGTTTCAGTTAACTCGACACTTTTGTGTAGCCAGAAAATTACAAGTCTTTTAGGTGAGTAAGTCTCGAGAACATTCTTTATCTGATATTCCTTGTAGAAATATTCAAATTCTTGACAAGCATGCAATAATTAAGTTCTCGTCATCTTGAAGGACAACTTCAGTAGTAATTTTTCAGCATCCTGACTTCTAAACAGTATTTCGCAGAATATTCAGCACATTTATATAGAGCGCACTCTGTTACGTCAGTTTTCAAAGGATAATCAGTCGAGAAAGCTCCGAGAAAAACGCTCTAGACTCCGCCAATTAAAAATTATCCTTGAATGTATCCAGACCAAGGACCGCCTCGGCCTTTGCTCTTTACTACATTAAGTTTTCAAAGTTCTAATTGAAGTTGTTCAGTTGCGCGTCTGGAGCATAGGTCCAGAACGGAATTCAGACATAATCTCGTCTGACAAGGCATCGTTTTTTAGTTATGACTTTTTTTATTTTTAGTTGCATACAACTTTTAGAATTCGTTCGTCCCCTTGGAAGTTTCTTATGATTTATTAAATTTTGAAATTCGTCGACTCTTGTTTGATAGTTTTGAAAGTAATATCAATTGAGCAGGTGTTACGGAGCTTCTGCCACGTGAATCGTATAGTTGGTTCACGAAAGGTTGAGCCGTCGGTTGGCCATGGAAATTTGGCATATTCCACTGTGTATATTGAAATTTTAGGTTATGTTTATTATTTTCTCGTCAGATTGATACGCTATGTTGTCAATATTGCATAGAACTATCTAATAACTCACAAGCTCGTCGGACGAGACCGGGTACATTCGGCAACGTTGACTTCATTTTACGTTATGACAACCAATACTGCCAACTTCAGGTAAATAAACAAACGCCTACTATACGCTCAAACTTTCGTGAACGGACTATACCATTCGCAGGTCACTATTACAATTTATCAAGTGGTTGCTAACCCGTGTTACGTTTTGTTCCCATGTGTTTTTTGAATGTACCTTCAAATTTAAATTAATTAATTTTTTTTTTCGAAATCGACCGCCCTCCCAAGATACAGCGTTTGGAAGGCGATGACGAGTTGACAGTTTCTGTTTTTTTTAGAGTCCTAAAAAATAAAAAATATACCTAATATGATTAATTAAGTTGAAGTTAGACACACAATTTTTTCGATTCCCTAACTTTATTATTAGAGGTTGAAAATAACAACCCTTTATGGTTCTCCTTCAAAAATTGTTTTCGTGGGATAGATTTTTGAAAAGTAAAATTCTCTTAAGGTTTCGCATTCAATTATGTAGAAAAAAGTCTCTTGCAAAAGTTCGACACAGTCAGTACTTTTCTCGGAGAAAAATACAAACTTACAAGCAGTTATGATAAATTTTCATTCCATTTTATCATATGTTCCTACGAATGAATATTATAAGACATTGTTTATGCTCAGAATTGGTTTTTCAATTATGCTTATAATTTAAAAGAAAGTTCTATTTGTGAAATTAAAATATTACGGATATAATTTTCTTCAGGAAATTAATGATTAAACCTTCAGAAAGATTTACAGAACACGTTTATCTCCTCACATAGACATACAATATCTTAGAATATTCATTCTATGGAACACTTATACGATGAAATGGAATGAACAGTTTGTAGGTTTTTATTTTTTCCGAGATGTATCGACTGTATCGAAATTTTGCAGGAGACTTTTTCTTCAGAATTGAATGGAAACCATAAGATGATTTTATTTTTCGAAAATCTATCCCACGAAATCAATTTTGTGAACGAAAATCATAGGGGGTTGTTATTTTCAAACCCTAATAATAAAGTTGAGACATCTAAAAAATTGTGCGAGTAACATCTACTTAGTGCTTCATATTATGAATCGTTTTATGACTCAGTGTTTTTAAGAAGCCGTAAAAAGTTAAAAACAGTCAACTCGTCATCGCCCTCCAAAGCCTGTATCTTGGATGGGGGGTCGATTTAGAAAAAAATTTATATGAACTACCCTGCTTATTTTCATCGAGGAATCATCTCCCAACGTCCATCGCATTTGTTTACAGGCACCCTGTATATGTCAATAAATTTTCACCTCTTTAGTCTTTACTGCCTGTTACCTGCTAAAGCCCAGTGATCTAAGTTTCATAGTTGGTGATAGTTCTTACCTCTTGGGGTTCTCCATAAAACATTGTTCAACTTTCATAAAAAAAAACCAATAGCCCTTCACAGACTCTTGGACTGTCAATAAGATATCAGCTCTGGTATGACCGTTAATGGTCCCATAAAAACGGTCAAATTCTCGTATTCACCGGTGGCCGTCCCCAACATAAAATTGTCATCGGTATAACAAGCGTCGTCCATGTTTCTTCGGTAGTATCTATTGCTTACCTGACCGCCATGATCGGCATACAAATCGGTGTTCCTCCCATGATTCACAGAAACGAAGACGTTTAAACGCAACGATTTCCATTCAGCGGCCGCGACTGCTGCTGTTTAACGGTCGACGTTTTTCTGTGAATTCGCGGATATTTACGGTGCTGTCCATAGTCGGAAATCGAATATTAGAACGGTAGTGCACTCGGGCAACCGATCAATCATCTGCAACAGTTTGGAGGTCAGTGAGGAGCCCTGTTAAGTGCGACTCTGAAGTGAATGGATTGAAAGTTGCTGAAAATGTTCTAGTGATGCTCTTCAACGGTTTTCTCGTTTGAATGAATTTTATTTAAGTCGTATTTGATGATATAATGAGAATTCACAACTAGTTCTGGATGAGCAGAATATGCGTTTTAGTAAGTTTTATAAATATTTCTCCCTAACTGGTTCAAATCTGAAAAACGGAGTTGCATTTTCGTTACCGAAATTTTAATTTTAATTAATTGATTAAATTTCGATAATACTGCTCTACGTACTCCTCTGATACCGTATCGAAATAATAATATATTTTTCCGCCGACCTCGAAATAAAAGGTAATTTTAATGTGTACAAAATTGAGCATTAATGACCATTTTAATGCTGAATTTTTTAGCCATTTTAATGTGCAATCCTCATGGCAGCCGTACACAAAGTATTCAGAAGCAGTAGAAGCACTACCAAAAATGTCAAAACTCTACTGGATCATAGAAACATAAATATTTATATTTGTCAAAATATGAATGTTTTTCAATCAAGTATTTTTACACAATTCATATTGAGAGCGGCGGAAAAATCTTGTAATCAACTCGGTTATTAATCTACCGACTAATGGTCTCGAACTATTAAAGCGTTCGCTTCGCTCACGCTTTAAAATATCTTGACCATTAGTCAATCGAAATGAAATTTTGCGGCCACATACAAGATGATCATAATAGAACTGCAAAATTTTGTGTTAACAGAACCAAAGAATACTCAATTAGAATATCGAAAAGAAGGATGTTAATATTTCAATAACAAGATATCCGATTCAAGTAAAATTTATATTGTGAATGAAGAATGATATACTGAATGTTAGAGCAGAATTCCAGAGGATCGCATCATCAGAACCATAGAATTTAAATCTTTTAATTGTCAAGTTTTTACATATACCTACTCCGTTCGCATATTATTGAGCGCAAAGTAGGATTGATCAATAAAAATAATTAAGAATGACTATTCCTAACATAGCCTACTTCAAAAAAGACGAGCATACTAATGAATTTGACTGAGTCTTTGGTCCAGAAATTCCAATTTTATTCAATAACGGCAAAACTACTGATTTTAAAGACATCAAATGTTTGGCACACTTGAATTGATTTTTGACGGGCAATCGATCGGAATTGCAAAATAATATGGTTCCCATCTGAAAAAATGAGATTTCATAGTTTTATGGAGGATCACTTCCTAGCTCTGTTTTAGGCACCCTGTATAATATTTACTCATAAAGTATACAGTTAGCAGTATAAGTGTAAATTATTTTGTTCCACTGTTGCGAAAAAAATTCTTCACGATGTAGTATAGTCAAATAGGGTTTTTAGCAGGAAAGTTTTGGGGGTAGTTTGATTATTTCGGTTTTTATGTTTTTGGGGTGCTGAATCCGAATCTTAGGTTTGCTAACAAAATTTCGTGAGGGAACATTGAAAAAAAATACAAAAAAAGAGAAAAAATCTCATTCTTTGGCAGTTTTCTGCTTATAACTCGGAAACTATCAACTTTTCGTGAAAAACCTTTCCATACAAAATGAAAGTACAAAATTTCCTACAAATTGTACGAGTATTACCACAGCTTGTTCTGCGACAACCCGTTCTGGCTCAAATTATTGTTGAAAATAAGGTATTTTCTATGACTCAATAAATGAAAATAAATAATGTGGTTCCGATAATGCGAACGTCTTGAAATACTGCATGAACATTCAGTATATCAGTCTCGATTCACAAAAAAAATTTAACACGAATCGGATATCTTGTTATGGAAATATAAATATTCTTCTTTTCAATATTCCAATTCGATTTTCTATGGTTCTGTTCATACTATGGCCACCAAATTTGCATGAAGCTTCTTATGAGCATCTTGCATATGGCCGCAACATTTCATTTCGATGGGTTCGTTTTGTCTGAGACATTGTGGAACAAAAACTTTGAATGGCCATATTCTATGTCTCATGAAACATGGCCATTCAAAATTTCTGTTCCTCATCCTCAATATCCCAGATAAAACTAAACCAATCGAAATGAAATGGTGCGGCCAAATGCAACATGCTCATAATAAGCCTTATGCAAAATTGTGTGACGATAGTGTGAAGAAAACCATAGAAAATTGAATTGGAATATTGAAAAGAAGAATTTTATATTTCCATAACAAGAATTCCGATTAGAGTTAAATTTTTTTTGTGAATCGAAAGGTTTTTCACGAAAAGTTGATAGTTTCCGAGTTATAAGCAGAAAACTGCCCAAGAATGAGACTTTTTCTCTTTTTTTGTATTTTTGCAATGTTCCCTCACGAAATTTTGTTAGCAAACCTCAGATTCGGATTCAGCACTCCAAAAAACATAAAAATCGAAAAAATCAAAACTACCCCAGAACTTTCCTGCTAGGGGTTCTTTTGAGCACAAATTGACTGGACTAATGATGGATTTAAAGAATATAAGACAATCTTTTTGTCAAAAATTTGACAGGAATTTGACTAATACAAAATCTTAAATTCGTATTACAATTCCTTGAAAACACTTGAAGAAACATCCTGTATATGTACCAGTTTTTGAAAATTTTCCAGAAGATTATTTCCATCGTGCGAGATTCTGTATTTATATATTAAGTAGCACTCAAGTCCTAAATAAAATTTTGAGTGAATAGCCTCATTGCTCCACGAATGAACGAGCACTCAGAAGCACCTGCTCAGGCAATTTTTTTATGGATTCAAATTCCAGTTCAAATCTTGAACATATTACGAAAATTTCAATTTTCGGAAGTGTTTCATCATTAAAATGGAATCGCATTAGTATAATATTTTTTATTTGATTTCAGGATTTGTGTTATGGTCGTAGTTGATCCTGAATTATTTGCTTAATATTCAACCCACATTTGATTTTTCTGTTCATAAATAAACGAAATGGTAATATAAGAACAAATTCGCAGTCTCGTAGTTCTCAATACGATACGATAACCCTCATTATAAATCTTCATTGATTTTAGTATCCGGTATAACGCTGTTTCATATTGATTGAGTCATGAAAATCATCCGATTTCACTTTCAATATGATCAGCATATCGAGTACGGTTTATGTGGTAATAAGTTGGAACAATTAATTTGTAATCCTTTACGGAAGACGCCAATGATCTTAGGTGTCTTACCGTCTCACTTCCTACTCTCATGATTATACATATCTAAACACGATTAATGAAATAATTGTGCACTCCTCATAAGATGCTGGTGACTCAATTGGTAAATTGATTTAAATATCATCTAATATGAATATTCTTAAACGATTACATCAAATTGGGAAGAATTAAATAATTCGAAAGTGTATGGGATTACTCAATTTATCGTAGTCGAGTGTAGTATTTCTATTTTAAAATTTATTTAATTTTTATGGCTAGTCGATAAATGACAGTATTTATAATTTATTGATATGTTATTTGACCTATTTCCATCATATTTACTTTATCTGTTCAACGAAAAAATTTATAATTTATCAATTTTCAAATTTCATCATCAAAAATTTCTCGTCATATGTGTTTCTCTGAAACTGACATTATTGACGTGATATTTGAAGTTTCTGATTCCTATTCGTTATACTATATTACCTGATATTTTTATAGGCTTCAACGAAATTGTTGGATCAGATATATTCTGTTCGGATTTTTTCCTACCAGCACTCTATTAACACTGCCGTTCAGAGTCTACAAAGAATGACCAATACTTTTAGATTTTCATAGATATGAAAGCTCAGAAACAATAGTTATTTATTATACAAGGGAAAAAAGTATCAGATTTTAGCTCGAGCCGAGAGCCGAGAGCTAAAATCTAATATTTTCCCGTGTATAATACACTATTTTTTTCTGTGACAGGAAGAACGACCATTTAATAGTGAAAGAAATATAACTGTCTACGAAATTACTTTTTTCCCCGGGAAAAAAGTGAGTACTTTTTTCCCGGCTACAAAGAGAATCATTTTTTTGACAGGGAAAAAAGGAATTTCGTAAAAAGTCATACTTTGTGACCGGTCAAGAGACATAAAATGTCACATTTTTTTCCCGTCACAGAAAAAAACGTTATTTTTGAATCTACACTAACGGAGCATGATACTTCAAGCCAATTCATACTCAAAAATAACTTTATGACTCGCTCAAACTCTTCTTTCAATAACCAAGATACCAAAATTTATTCGTTCAAGATTGACCGGCCTATTTCATTCGCAGAAGTTCTGCCTCTAACCAATCAGAGTTATAAACTAAGGAGAAATTCTGCTCATCAAAAAAATATTTGAAACCTTTCCTATCACATATGAAAATCATAGAACTTCTGTGTTTAATGTGTAGCTTCTGTTCACTTGTTCATATTCGAAAAATGAGATATCAAATTTAAATATCCTGGGAACTTTTGGTTTTCTACTCATTTGTGAAATCAACTCTTGTGTTGAGCAATCTAAACTGTTGTGGAAGAGAGCTTAAAACTGAAATCCATTAAAAAGGTTCAAGGGTCAAACTGAAAAGTTGAATTCTTGAATGAACAGAACGAGATCACAGTATGCAAATATGCAATAATTTTTCATCAGATCCGGAAAATGTGTCAATCTTAGTTGTTTGTCACTATTCGTAATTCAAATTCGAAATTTGCTGACATTCAAATGAAACTATAGCTCACTACTTTAGAAACAAGCTTGCAAAAATATTAACTTCAATCTGATCATATAAATAGATTAAATAACCCATATTAATGAATCCCTCTATAGATCATTCATCATTAGGAAGTGATTATGAGAATAGATGATCCCGATTCAATACCGAATTCTCTATTCAATATCACAACAATACATGCGGAAATGAGCGGAATCAGAGGAAGTATATGATAATTATGCACATATACCATTATTACTCGTCGTGAAAATCATAATGCACCTAATTCTGGAGGTTCTACGCTTGAGTATCTCCGAAAATTGCCGCAGAATTATGATTCATATGATAGATCACGACTATTCCATTTTCTGCTTCATGTAAAGCAATTTATATCGATGTGCCGGTAGTATTCGACAAGGGTGGATATAACTGACAGACACCATAAAAGCTTTAATTAAAGGAGAAAAGGTTTCGATAAGGATCAGCAGAAATATTCCACTCATTTTCAATATTTGGAAACTGCCATACCTGTTGGTATATTTTTTTGTCCCAAGATTTATGCCTCACTTGTGTCTACTTAAACGAATGTATTAACTTCAGTTCAGTACTGATTATGAAGAAGTATACAGTGTTTATCTAAATAAGACCGAAAAAATGAAAGGGGTGATTCCTCAGATCATTTTATGCAAAAAGGTTTCCATAAATGTAGGTTTGAAAATGCATTGTTTTCAAGATAGAGGATGTTGAATTTTTACTTATAAACTGACTTAAAAAGTTTTACCCCATTGGGATATTTTGAAGCAACTATTGTTTTTTAATTATTCGTTAAATTAAAAAAAAATTCTTCTACATTTTTTTCTTGAGAGGCGCCGATTTTAGGAAAAAAATGGAACTACCTGAAAACGGTGCCCCACACGATAAAAAGACATGAGATTTCTGTCACAAATTGAACATTTGTAAATAATTGTTAGTTTTGAATATCTCAGTGGCGTACCACTTTTTTAGTCAGTTTTCAAATAAAACTTCAACACCCTGTATCTTGGAAGCATTGCATTTCCGGACCTACATTTATGGCAACCTTTTTATAATATGATGTGATGAATAACCCCTTTTATTTTTCGTTGTTATTCAGATACACTCTATATGTATAATCTATTCAATTGCATTGAATCTGTCTTTAGAATGATTTTAGTTTTGGTACTGAAACTGAGTGACATGGACACTACTAAATTGTCGTCAATGCCAAATTGATTAGAATAATCATTATCAATACTGTATCAAAGAGCTTTGCGAGAATACGAAAAATATTTCCGGATAGCAAACACAAAGTAGATAGGATTAAATTCTTCTTATTTTGATAGTAAGCGTTATATTTTCATTGCAGACTTTTTCAATGTAAGCAAAATAAAAACATCTGATTTACTACTTATCCTCACTTGCATAATGGCTATTATACATAATAGTTATCTTCAAGGACACTTCGCTAGAATGAAGAAAAAATTTCCGGCTATTCTTTGACTCAAAAATGATAATATGTAATTCTAAATTCATTTTCTCTATTGGCATTTAATTCCTTGAAGCATGGTTTATGATAGGGTGAATTTTTTCAGTGTGTTGAGACACTGAGTTTGTTATTTCAATCGATTCATATAAACAATTCTGAACAAAACTACAGCGATGAAATGTGCGTTGCCTTTAGCTAACTTTCAGGAACTACTACTTTCATAATATATTAATTCAAAGCTTATCAATTAGTAATAAAGTAGCTCTTTTGTTCAGTCATTAATTGATATTGATTAGTAAAATAACTGACATAATGTTTTTGCTTGTGACCGTAGAATAAAAAAACATTTTTATTCTCGAATACTATATAATATAGCCACAAGTGATTAATCACTACTGTCAGATGCTTCATAGATTTAGCTTTGATATAATATTCTTTAAATTGGTATTCTTCAGTATCCTGAAGTACTCCATCTAACAAATATGGGCATACCTTGTCAATCGAGGGCTGCAGCATCTTGATTCGAAATTCTATTGGTCAGGATAAATTAATTCATCAACGATGTTCACGAATTCGAGAATGAATGAAGCCAACTTGAATGTTGAAACGATGTTCGGACCAAAATTTTTAAACTACAAACATTTGGGTGAGATGAAACCACAAACGTTTGTCGGAATAACCGAACAAAATTGTTTGTGAAAATTTGTAAGCTCGAACGACGGATGCAAGTTCATTTCTGGTGAATAGCATCATAACTTGATCAGAGAGAAAGACAGACGAAAGTCATCCTTCAGAGGACCTTGGTTTCCGTGAATTCTTGGGTTATTGGTCACTTGATGGAATCTATCGAAGTTCTCAGAACTTTAGCGAGAGGGGTGAAACCCATGTCTCAGAAGGCCCGTTTATTACGAGGTTCTTGTTCATCTCGTATATTGGATGTTGATAATTTTGCATTCCTGTTATGAATCACCTCTAGTGTAAAATATTCTTGTGAAAGTATTTAAATCAGCAGATTTGATTCCATGATTGCATTTCGATTATAACTTAGTCTCAAAACTTAAACATAATGTTCTATAAGCGATAATCACATTGAAGATAAGTGGTTGGATTTTTTGTAGAGTGCTTCTTTTACTTGAGAAAAATGCGAAATGCTTAAATTCATACAGGGTGAATCTTCAAACATAAATTTTTCATCTTATGAAACATCCCTACGGGAGTTGATCTCACCGAAATTTCTGCAAAATTGGACTGTAAATTCTTTGTTGAATCGTCACGTTCAATTTTTTCTTATATTTCTGAATTTTTCAAAATTCGGTATTTATAGGTATAAAAATTACGTTATTTACATGCAGTATCAGGTAATAAATATATTTTTTTCTCAAATGGCTAGGAAATCTCGACATTTCTGATGAAATTTCTCAAAGAAAAAATACTGTAAGGAAATATTTTTCGACTGTAATTTTCGTACCTTTCTCTTGATTTCTTTGGCAATAATTACAATGAAGACGTATTCACTGCCTGAACCACCTCTGGAGCAGTCCCAGGAATATAAATTTCATCATCTCCTATCATTTTACTTTCGATAAAATCAGCAATTAATTTTATAACCGTCAAGATTGACAATTCAAGCTTAATACGTTTCCATTGTAACCGAAGTTATTTTATTGCGAATTCCTAAGCACCATTTATTTTTGATTTTTTCAAAATTGATTAATATCTGTCAAATTCCAATAGATTTGTGGGAAAATAGTAGGTTCACCTCGTAGTCTCTGTGTTTTAGTAATCTTCGCGGTTGCCCAGGAAGGTTGGGTTTTTCCTATCCGATAAAAAATATACTAAGTCCATTTGATATGCCAATTCGGTTCATTCGGTCCAATAGTTCAGGAATTGAAACTCTTGAAATGATGATTTTTCTATATTCGGAAAAAATCATCAAGAAGTTTGAAAATATAAATATGTTTGATTCGATTGAATTTTTTTTTGCAATTATAGGTATGTTCATCCTTAATCAATCACAAGTTTTGAATATCAGAAAAACTCGGCGTACGTCATTTTATACAGGGTGAAACAAAATCTGTTTTTTACCCTAACTTCAGAACGATCCCTGGTGTGTTCTAGTTGTTCCACCGTGTGATTTCTATTTTTTCATTTCATATTTTTATCATTTTATCATCGAAACACATCTTCTCTTGACAATTTTAATCTTCAGGGTTTTCAGAGCAACATTAAAATCCACAATTTCGATATGGTTATGAAAGTACTTCATCATATTTAACCTTAAATCCGAATTTTGTGAAAATAAAAAGAAGAAAAAGAATGGATGAATTTATTGATTTTATGTGAGCGTTACTCTGAATATTTCAAGGATTTCAAACTCTCACTTCAACAGGAATGGAAAAATCGTGCATTTTCAAATCATTTTCAGCTTCCTCTGTGCCATGAATAAAATGAGATGAATATATCAGCATGGAAAACCGTTCTACACCGTGTAGATCGTTAATGCGAACCACCTCTCTAATTTCTGCATTCTTTACATTTTCCTCTTCATTATCGATCGTTTCTCCCACCATTCCCATGTAATCCGTAATTGCGACAAAAAAGAAAAAATGACACGGTCTGGAAGGTTCAATCCTTATGCATAACAACCGCAAGAGCGTGTCCAATGTCCATAAAAAATTGATCGATTCTCCTCAATATGCCCGACTTACATAAAATTTACTGTTACCTCCGTGCTGGTATGCTAATTTTCTCACATTTGATGTGCGGAAAATTTGAAAGTTGCATATTTTGCGTATGATGAGGTTGGCGTAATTTTTCCCAGGAATGTATTAAATCCTTAATTAACTAATAGACGTTTATTGCTTCTGTATTTTGATGCAGATAGTTGTCTTGATGCAATTAATCACCTTTGGATTGATCTCCTTTCGAAAACAATCTTAATTGACATGATGTTTACGATGTCATATTCTTAATAATGGAATTTTCACAGCATAGTAATTTGCCCTGTTTCGTTTTTTATGCTTTTATCTCCGAGAAACTTTTCGAAATATACTTTCATGTAGATAACGCCGTTTCATTCAGTGGAAATAGAGACATTAATTCCTTGATAAGTGTACTATGAAAACAATCCTCAAAAGCTAATTGGCAATATGGTATTCTTGTTTTTTAAACAATACTTCATAATAAATAATACATCAGCTATATGTATTATTATAAATCTCCGATAGTTTTTGAGCGCTCGTTCTACTTAAACGAGTGCTCTATCGTCTTGCCCAAATGTCTGTGATTTTCGAATTTTTAGCCGAAAATGGTCTCAAATGATAGGTCCGGCCGTTAGCACAATAACTTTCGAAGGGATTGTCCTAGAGACTTGAAATTTTCAGAATGAGATCGTGTCGCAAATGGCTCGGTTAAGTTCATTAACCCGCCAAATCGTACAGGGTATTTGCCTCGTGCAACATTTTGTGGCCATAGTGTGAACAGAACCATAGTAAATTCAATTGGAATATTGAACAAAAGAGACTTTATATTTCCATAAGAAGATATCCGATTAGAGTGAAATTTTTCTATGAATGGAAATTGATACTTTTAATGTTCATCCAAAATTTCGTGGCCATAGTTTTAACAGATCCATAAATTCAATCAGAATATTGAAAAAAAACGTTTTTATATCCGTTACCGTTAGAGAATATCTGATTTGAGTGAAATTTATTTTGTGAATGAAAACTGATATACTGAATTTTCATTCAAAATTTCAAGAGGATCGCATCATCAGAACCACAGAATTCAATTTTTATATTTTATATCGTGTATTCAAAAAAATTCTTGGTCAAGTAAGCTGTGGATTCTATTTTTCCTAATAGTCTATGAGGGAAAAATAGAATCCATAGCTTACTTGACCACGAATTTTTTGAACGCACGTTTTTTGTAATTTAATATTTCTAAATATTTCAAATTCTGAATCGAATTTATATATTCGGTATCAATCTCAGGTCCCATATAAAATCTTGAGGTAATAGTCTTATGACTATTATGCCCAAAAGCTTCTGCTCAGGGCTTCTCTTAAATTTTCAAATTTTTTGTCGATGCGACAAATTTGATCTATCTTGCAAGTTCAACTCTGACCTTGCGAAAACTTATTCGCACAACACAGTTCTCTATATTATACCCACGTAACACGTGAAATTGAAATGCTACTACCCAATAAATTACCCAACACACACTTGAAATCCGACGATTCCAAATGGGTATCAGTGGGACGAAATCTGAAATCTAACAGGCCTTCCTATTTCGTCACAACTATCCCGGACTCTAATAACCTATAATTATGGCGAATTATTATGCTGCAACAGCGAATAAGTGCACCACTTTCCTCGCGACTAGCTTTAATTAGTCCAATTTTGCGTTGGACGAGACCGCAAACTCTTCCTAGACGTTGAATGATACGCCTCGTTGCCTATAGGATAGGTAGATATCTTGTGTGGAGTTTAAATTAGCTGAATATGTTATATACCTATTAGGTTGTGATTCTGGCATTGCGTAGTTATTGTTTGGTTAACTAGGAGTTGATTAATGTTCACGACGAGGTGGAATAATGAGCTAATTGTTTCGAAAGAGGAATCACTTGAACTCACTTTGATGGAAAGGATTAGTGATGTAACGAATGTCATCTTTTATACATTCGCGAATGCGAATTCGAATGCAAATGTCTGCTACTGACATTCGCGAATGCAAATGCGAATGCGAATGTAGAAGTTTTCAATAGGATTGTTATTTTTTGAGAAAGAAGTACCTATGTATTATGTTTAGAGTTTATACATTTCTTCTTTGTTTAGATTATACAGTGTGTTGGTCATGAGTTAGCGATAATTTAAGGTCATCAAATATACCTAATATTATCGACAAAAACACCCAAACTTAGAAGTTTACCCCCTTAGTTTTGGAGGAGCCCCCATTTTGAATTTACTTTTTTATTTTCGTTGGCCCTTCCAAATAATACCGATTTCTTTGGACATAATTATGTAACTTACAGATATGATGTGAGTGTTGTTCTGTAGCTAATATCCTTGCGTGTAAATCATTGAAAAAAAACTATACTTCAATGTGCTAGTTCTTGTACTATGGCGGATTAACTGAGAAAATCAGTACATATTTTCACTATCAACTTTTTGAAGAATTTTTTTTATGGCGTTTTCAAGTTGAGTGTTTTTATATTGTTAAACTTCAATGAAAGGTGATAGTATCATCTTTCGTAAAACATTTTTTTCACAACTGTAGGACCTTTATGTCCAAAGAAATCGATATTATTTGAAAGGGTCAACGAAAATAAAAAGTAAATTTGAAATGGGGGCTACTCCAAAACTAAGGGAGTAAACTTCCAAGTTTGGGTGTTTTTGTCGATAATATCAGGTATATTTGATGATCTTAAATTATCGCTAACTCATGACCAAACACACCGTACTTATAATTTGATGTAGAAGAATATAGTTTTTGATTATTTATCATATTTTGAGTTTTATTCAAGATGATGATTATTTAAACATTTAAAAGTTATATAAAGAAAGACTGATAAAAGTTTCATAGGTTCATTTTTGTTAGTTCCAATTGCACTCAATTTTTGTGTTATAAGTTTTTTCCTGATATTCATATTCGCAAAACATTCGCAGAAATTTTGCGGATGCGAATGCAAATACGAATATTCAATAATATGCGAATATATGCGAATGCGAACGCGAATGCGAACATTCGTTACAACTCTAGAAAGGATATTCTAAATTGATTCTCAATATAGAAACAAAATTTATTGAACATTTCTCTCTTATACCCAACGCGCGGAAATCTTCCACAGTTAGTCAGAACTGGAGAAAATGACTTGCGGGACATGGAAAATGTTCCTGCTGATACCAGTTCCTTCTGCCAAGACGCCACTGGGCTAACGATGATGAAAACACATTTTTTTTTAACAAATTTAATTTTATTGATTAACACAGCGCTCGTTCTACTTAAACGAGTGCTATATCGTTTTGCCAAAATGTTTGTAATTTCGAGCCCAAATGGTCTCAAACGATAGGTTATGCCCGATTGCACCGTTCGTCTAAGCAACGTTTAAGCCCTTAAGTGACGTTTATTCCATTGATTGAAACGTCATTTCAGGGCTTAAACGTTGCTTAGACGAACGGTGCAATCGGGCATTAGACTCCTCGATGTCGAATTCGTGGTCGAATTCAATTCTGCACGTGGGGCCGTCAGCCCGTCCGTTTTCAGGATGATTTCGTGTCCCAAATGGCCCGATTAAGTTCGTTAACCAGCTAAATCGTCCAGGGTGTTCCATAAAATATGGAGATTCAAAATTTTTGTTTCTCAATATCTCAGAAAATACGAAACCAATCGGAATTAAATGTTACGGCCAAATGCAAGATGCTGATAACAAGCCTCATGCAAAATTGTGTGGCCATAGTGTGAACAGAACCATAGAAAATTCAATTGGAATATTGAAAGAAGAATCTTAATATTCTCATAACAGAATATCCGATTGGAGTGAAATTAATTTTGTGAATCAAAACTGATGTAGTGAATGTTCATGCAAAATTTCAAAAGGATCGCATCATCAGAACCATAGAATTTAATTTTTGTAATTATTTATTTTGCACATATTGCATTTTTTTAATAATTTCCAGAATCTAATTCCGAGTGTGCTGAGATTCTGGATTTATATATTTGGTATCAATCTCAAATCCCATTTTAAATTTTGAGGTAATAGTCGTATTGCTCCAGGGCTTTCTTAAATTTTTATTCATTATTTCTTTTGAAATTTAGTATGTTACAGACTTATGAAACTGCTCCGGTATTCTTATTGTTTGCGACAAGCTTGCTTCTGCTATCTTTCATTACCTTAAATTCCTTCTGAATAACTAAATTGCCAATACTGAGAAATGATACTCATGTTCGATAGATATCCTATTGAACCACGACTAAAATAATAGAAATCCCTTAATCTTCAATCCGTTTCAGTGTTTAAATTATTGATATAAATTCTGAGTTGTTGCAAATTGCGGTTTTCGTTGAAAATTATTGTATTTTGATATGCATTCATCCAACATTTTTCTTTTCATATGCGCCATGTTTAGTTTCTGGATTATGCGGTAGACGTTATTCAGGTTTTTTTACTCATTAACGGAAATTTGATCTGTTTTGTTTTTATGTTCTCAAAATATGAAGATGTTGAAAAAATATCAGAAAGAGTTCGAAACTCCGAGAGGAAAGATTCTTCTGAACAAATAAATGAAATAAAGATCCTCCTCATTTCAATTGCATCGATCTTCGTTGATAGGAATTCAATAACCTTAAAATATTTAGAACAAGTTACCACTTTTTAAGATAATTGAATGTCTGTAATTTTGGTTCAGCCCATCCTCTAATAATATTCCCATTATATTCAGGGTTAATATTAATTTCATGATCATTATTCATATCATGAATCGAACGAAAATTTATTGAAGATAAAAAGTTAGATATTCCAAATATTCTTTATCAACTAACAATCGCAGAACTCATGGCCGCTATAAAATCTCAAATTAGAAATAACCTTTCTAGACGTTCCAGTCGGTTGAAATCAATTTCTATTCCTGATCTTATAGTAGATATCGATTCGGCCTACAGAAACCTATTCGGCGCAATTCCTATTTAACCTCTACACAACACACGGAATTTCTAACCGATTTATAGTTACGAAATAGTATTTTAAATTGGATTTCAAATTGAAAAACTTACAGCAAACTATTCGTTAGCAACAAGTCTTGTGTCAACTTCGCGGAAACAAATTTTACAGCATTTTCAATAAGCCGTAAAACCAAACGTATGTTGAAATTTATTTTCGGCATACGAAGCAGTTCAAAAGTAATTTTCCTCAGCATGCGTTCAGCAGCGAAGCTTCCCCTGAACATTTTATAATTATTTACATCGCTAAACAATGCTATTCTCGTTATCTTGATTGCAATATACGTTTGGATTAATGGAATTCTAGATTCATTCGGCACGATTGCCATCCTGAGTACAGTCGAGCTTTCCATCGACAATGTTAATTTTCATTCGGATTCATCATAATATCACTGACAATTGCGAGTAACTTCTCTACAATTGTGGTAGATTCAGAGTCGTATTCATAACAGGGTTCAGAGATATTTATTTGGATGTTTCAAAATACTGTGGAACTTCCTTATAACGAAAGCGCTAATTCCGCATAAAAAATTCGTTATAAAGAAATTTCGTTATACAGAAAATTTGTTTCTATAGTCGGCAATGTTGCGGTCTACTTCACTGATGAACTTAAGTTCCAACTCAAGCACTTTCTTTCAGACATTTTCGCACAGCTTTCACAATAGCGTCCTTATGGTTAAATTAAAACCAAACAGCCAGGGGTTTATTTAAAACAGTTTCAGAAAGATCTCACTGCTCGCCGTAATGATTAAGTTTAAGGTCGGGATTTATTACGTACGTCCAGAAAAATTTCTGAAAAAACCCACCCATATGCTTCTTACTAATACCCATTCTAAGAGTGATGTTCTTTGAATATTTCGTTATAGAGAGTATTTATTTCGTTTTAGAGGGTGTTTTTAACATGGAATTTAAATTCAATGTGCAATGTCTTGTATGAAAGTCGTTTATACAGAAAAATTCGTTATACAGATGTTATACAGATTCGTTATAGGGAAGTTCCATTGTAATTTTCCTCAGCGTGTGTTCAGCAGCGGAGCTTCCGTGAACATTTTATAATTATTTACATCGCTAAACAATGCCATTCTCTCTTGATTGCAATATACGTTTGGATTAATGGAATTCTAGATTCATTCGGCACGACTGCCATCCTGACTACAGTCGAGCTTTCCATCGACAATGCATAACTAATTTTCATTCGGAATATTCATCATAATATCACTGACAATTGCTCGTAACTTCTCTACGTTTGTGGTAGATTCAGGCTCATATTCATCACAGGGTTCAGAGATATTTGGATGTCTCAAATTACATATTTCAATGTCTTAGGAATTTAAGTTGCTTTTAAGACAGAGATGAAAATCTCCTTTCGTATAAATCCAATGGAACGTAAATTGGACGGCATTATGCAGAGAGCTACACCATCCATCAATAGTGACAAGCTGAGATATCCTCCAAAGTTTTTAAGAATTATTAAAATCTTGTGAGCTGCTCAGAAGCTTTTTTGGTAACTTTTTCGAATTATCGATAGATTTTGTCATATCTTATGTGTTTCAAAAAGGGCAAAAATTTATCATTTTTAAGGGTTGGAAGGTTTCTGTTCTTTGAGGAATAGGGCATCGTTACAATAAATAGCTTAAACCAAACCATATCTTCATTTTGGCAAAATTTTGCAATTACATTTTGAACTACACAAAGGATTTTCCACTAAGAGGTGTTACTTTGAATAGCCCGCTATTTTGGTAGACGTCACGTTTGAAGCTGTGATTTTTGACATTCGACAAGTAGAAACTACGCCATTAATAAAAAATGGCACGATACTCTCTTCAAAACGCATTGAAATTATTAAAATTACTATAAAATGGTGGTGAAAATTGGCACACACGGTTTCGTAAAGCTCGAATATTTTGGGGTCGTGTGAAGCACCTTGTCGGACCGCAATAAAGAAATTGGTGAAAAATTCGAGAGTGGGACAATTAGTGATGTAAAGAATAAAACCTATGCACGTCGTTCAAGAACAGCCGAGAATATTGCTGCTGTAGCCGAAAGTGTTGAAGAAAACTGAGGTTATAGTTACGGTGAATGGATTGCGCTTTTGAGAAATGATAAATGATTTTTTATGGCCGAAATTGGATAGTATTAATCTGGACAACTTTTGCTTTCAACAAAACGCCGTCACATGCCACACAAGCAACGAAACCATTGATCTTTCGTGGGAAAAGTTGCCGGGCCGTGTTATCTCTCGAAGAGGTGATCACAATTGGCCACCGAGATCTTGTGATTTAACACCTTGCCACATCTTCCTTTGGGGCCATGTGAAAGAGAAGGTCTACGCCTCAAAGATGGAATTTGTGAGGCTATCGAGGACATAGAGCAACCACGTTGCGTTTTGGTTATGAAAAATTTCATTAATAGGATATGGTCCTGTAAGCTTGGTCGTGGCATTTGCCTGATAGTATTTTTCGCTATAAACGGCATAGCTTCTTCTTTAAAATGAAATAAACATTCGATCATTTATATTGAAAAATGGCATTTTTCTTTGAAAATCAAAATAATACCTCTTATTGGAAAAACCTTTACTTTTCCTTGCAGTAGGAACGTTTGCGGAAAAAAAAAATTATCAAATGCATTTACGTGATGCTGATTTTTTTATAAGGTATCATTTACGGAAAGAGTGGTAATGTAAAAGATTTAGTGTACCGAGGACGAGAGCGAGCATCTTGAAATATGATACAACGGTGACAAAGTCTGTAATAGAAGCTTAAACTCGCATTTTCAAATATCTCAAAATAATTAATAAAGATGTTAGATGAGTGTATGTTTTCAAAACAACCGTTATTAATTTCATCAAATTATACCGAAATGCGGTTCATTGAATCGTAGCTTCAGTTATGAAATACACTTAAATCAACACTGCTGCCGTTAAAAACGTACAACCAACGAAATAATCGAACCATTACAATCAAAAAACCAACATCGGTAAAGGTATCATTGGATTACTTACTTCTTACGCATTCCGCGGTCTGTCCTCACTCAAGAAGCGTATTTTTTGTCCAAAGTCATTATTTCTTCGAACGATCTTAATAGCACAGATGACTTGGCACGAATTATCTTGGGATCGATATCGTTCTCAGAAGAACAGATTAAGAAATTCCGTTGCAGGTTTCAGTCACGGTTGTGCGAAATAATTAGGTGGTTTCCTAAATATAGTATACTTACTCCGGATTCATATTCTACGGAATGTTTTTGAAAGTTTCCCAACTTAGTCACGTTTATGCTTGGTTGGAGAAATTTGTGATACGTTAGACCTATGAAAAGTACTGGAAGTTGTTTATAGTTCAGTCTTTTTTGGGCAGAAAGCAGATTCCTCAAATAACAGTAAAAAAACAGATGATCTGAAATGAATGTTGTCGTTAGGCATTCATATAGTGAAAACCTGGATTCGTGAAGCAATTGACAAAAGCTTTTGCGTACTTACTCATATTGGAAAACGATCTTATTTTATTCATTCCTGAATTCAAATTCAAATTGCTATTCAAATGTTTAACCTACCATCTAAACTTCAATGTAAGTTTTGGATTTAATTCAAGAAAGCTATTGAAATCTTCGTTTTCTCAAGTGTGGACAAGTGTTGTAGAAGTTCTGGCTTATATAATGTATAAAAAATTGATTTGAATATCACATCAATATTCCGGTGCTAGATTGGCTCCATCATCAGGAGAAAAATGAGAGAACATCAGTGGGTTACTCTGTATAATTATATAGAAGATGAAACGCAAATGTTAAGAATTAAGAAGAAAATACGACAATACTCATTTTTACATATACACTGAATTATGGAACAAAAAAATATTTGCAACAGAATCTTGAAACAGGTTAATTTTTGTTGCACCCTGTACCATTCCCATTTACCCTCTAAATTTAATGAGAAGGAAAGTGGGATATTTCAGTACTTTTTTGGCAACGTGGTTGTTTCTTTTCATAGGTTCAGAAATAAAAAAAATGTTTTTTTTAAACAAGTTATTTCAAAGAGGTTATCAGTTGTTACCGAATGAAAAGTCGACCATTACAGTTTTGTTCATACACAAATTTCAACCCTTTCCAGATGACCCACTTTTCCTATTCAAAAAATTTAGAGGTTTGATGGAGATGGCGCAGGGTGCAACAAAAATCCATCAAAATGCATGAGAATTTGGTAAAAGCGAAACAAAAATTGACCTGTTTCAGGATTTTGTTGCCAAATCTGAGAAAATGTATTCGTTCCATAATTTTGAGACGCACTGTATAACTCAAAATGAACTTGATCCATTTACATATTTTATGTCTTTATGTCATTTCGTTAATTCTTAGATTGAACATCTTTACAAATGAAATTCAAATCTAGTTTTCAGATTATTAATTGTAATGACATTACTTCTGTCATTCAAAAGAAATATCTCTTTCCGCAATTCGTAAGATCTATCTGAAGTCGATGTTCTAAAAGTGTTTTGAATCAAGAAACACCCCATTTTGAAATCAACCAAAATTGATGATTAACCTCGAACAAAATCTCATATCTCCTTTTTTGCAGATTCCCGCTTCCCAAATGGCATCGCACCGTAGGGTCAAATCGCTACCAGCAACCGGACCAAGATCGAGATCAACATCTCCGAACACCATGTAACCTCAAAGACTGAACCAATCGGCCCTCAAATGGGTGCAAACATGGAAAAAACACATCCCTCCTGGATGCACTACCTTCTGGCCAGGGCACTTTACACGTAGTGATGTTAGGCTTAGACTCGGCCGGTAAAACCACAGCCTTATACCGCTTAAAATTCGACCAATACCTTACACGGTACCTACCATAGGGTTCAATTGCGAAAAAGTGAAGGGGATGATCGGCAAAGCGAAAGGAATAAACTTCCTAGTGTGGGACGTTGGTGGACAGGAAAAACTTCGACCGCTGTGGAAATCGTACACGAGGTGCACGGACGGTATAGTGTTTGTTCTAGACAGTGTGGACGTTGAGAGAATGGAAGAAGCCAAAATGGAGCTCATACGGACTGTTAAATCTCCAGAAAACGCGGGAGTTCCGATCCTAGTGTTAGCCAATAAGCAAGATCTGCCCGGTGCTCGTGAACCACGCGAACTCGAGAAACTGATGGGTCTAACAGAACTGGGCGGCAGTGGGAGCCCTGGGGGACACCTTTGGCATGTCCAGCCGGCTTGTGCCATAACAGGAGACGGGCTGCAAGAAGGTCTCGAGGTTTTGTACGAGATGATCTTGAAGCGCAGGAAGTTAGCGAAAGAAAGAAAGAAAAGGCTAGGTAGACCTGTCTGTAAGTGTGTAGGACGCGATGTGTAGTCAATATTTTAATGTTAGGCTGAAGTTTCCTTGGGTATCATCCTTTATTCTGTCATTCGTACAGGATGTTTCATTTTGGAATATTATGATCATCTTAAAACGATAAGTTGAGAAATTTTGTGATTCATAAAGCACGATTACATTTAATTCAAAGTACACAATGGCATATTCGTTTACAACTATCCTGTACCTAGAGCCTAGATAATATTATGAAACACTCTGTAAAATTCCTTGATGAAACACACTGTATATATCTCGTTTCATATTGAAAATGGTTTTATCACATGATATCATAGCTGCGATTTATCTGATTAAATGTAAATTAATCATGTATATATTTTCTTTAATGATCGTTGACTGATTTCTAACTAATTATTATTGCTCAATACCGGGTATTCTTCAATCTAATCGATTGAAGGAGTTATGATATTATCGAATAGAATAATAAATCGAAGAATCAATGTGAGTGTTGAAATTGTTAATGGACAATTAATCCTACTATTAAAATACAATTATTAATTCATTAGTTCTTGAAATATTGTGGGAAAGTGAAATACAAGTAATTAATTATTGTTTTTCGGTAGGAGGACAACTGAAATTCATTGAAGGCAATGAGAAACTGAAAAATATGTATTTTTGAATACACATTGGTAACTGCGAAGCACCTTGACATGTACATTATATTTATTTTACGATTACTTCTAAACCTCACTGACAATTAAATTGCTGTTGAGAATTAAGTAACAGTTTTAAAAATACGGTATTTCACAATTTTTCCATGTGAATTGCATGTGAATGAAATTTTAAATGAACATAAAGGATTTCTACATTTTCAAATATGAAATTGAACGATAACTCCCCAACATATAAATTCTAACATGTTAAATCCATTTGACATTCGTTATTCTGATTCTTTATAAGAATTCTTGGGTGAGATATTCGAATGTTTCCCTTGACTGTTGTTATTTTCTCTACCTACATTTCTGCCTTCTGATGGGTGTAAGGTTCCATATGACGAGTCACTATAATGATGCTTTACTTGATAACGCAAGACAGTCCCCAAATGAGGGTTCACAATATTTCAAATTTATTTCCCCATATCAAGTTACAAGAGATGAGGCTCATTATTAACTATATTATTCTCCTCTTCTTTCTTGTGTAGAATTGTAGTAAAAACATTTCAAACAATCAGAATCAAAATACGCTCGTTGAGAATCATAAGATGAATTCGTAGATTATCTACGAGGTGAAATATTGAAAAGGAAGTTGACAAACTGATATTTTTGATGAAACGTAAAAAATGTTTTTTTCGCGGATGAAGCTTCGTTATGAGTTATTGAAATTCAAAATTTCAATCAATTCAAGTTTATAAATTTCAGTGAGATTACCTAAGTTGACTGTCACCTGATGACAGCATAAGGTTTGTTCACCAATTCAAATGTCTGAATCTGAAAGAAACGAAAATTCATTCCGTTCTGAAACAACCATAACGAGTCAAAAAGATATTCACATGACTATTGATCAAAAAGTTTTTTTATATTTTCTATGCAGGAGTGCATACCAATTTCATATCACATATAAAACTATACCCATATCCAAAGTCATAAAACTTTATCGTTTACAAACAATTGACAACTCGATAACATAAAACCGCCACAGGAATATAAATTTTTCATTCTGCCTTGAGCATTACAATCTCAGTCTTCCAAGTGTAAGCCAGAACCAGAAGGATAAATTCATCCATTAAGAAACTGTCAGATCTCTATCGCAACTTGGAAGAAGGTGTGGGAAGAAGAACGAGCATCTTTCTCTGAAACTGTAATTACGAAGACAGAAATACGACCCCCAACGAAAACAATCTCAAAATAGAATACGGTTTTCGAACCCTGGGGCTCATAGCACTGATCTTGACTGATCACTTTGTAAATTAGCGGAATTGATTCAATTCGTGTTTGAAACTTTGCAGGGGTATGTCTTATACAACAGGATTCGAGCAGATTGCTAATTTTTTTATTTCATTGAAATTCAAATTCTCCAACTGATTTATTTTACTGATTAGAAAACTCCGGTTGAAAAAGCTCTAATCCTGATTTCAGTTATTCTGACTTCAAATGGTTAAAGGTGATTCCAAATTTATCTGAAAGGATATAAAAATAAAATTTTTTCTGTGACGGGAAAAAATGTGACATTTTATATCTCTTGACAGGTCACAAAATATGACTTTTTACGAGATTGCTTTTTTCCCTGTCGAAAAAATGATTCTCTATGTAGCCGGGAAAAAAGTACTCACTTTTTTCCCGGGGAAAAAAGTAATTTCGTGAGAAGTTATATTTCTTTCACTATTAAATCGTTGTTTTTCTTGTCACAGAAAAAAATAGGTATTATACACGGGAAAATAGTAGATTTTAGCTCTCGGTTTTTTGTCTCCTCCGCTTCGCGTCGGGAAACAATATAACCTCGAGCTAAAATCTAATACTTTTTTCCCTTGTATAATAAATAACTATTATTCATTTTGGTTGTGTTTTAGTGAGTCGATTGCCAGGTCCTAATGATCAACGCCTTTATTATGTGATACTTAATCAAAAACTAAATTCTTTCTAGTATCTGCATATAATAGAGTACAGAAATCATTTAACTTAATTGATCTTCAGGATGTTATTATAAATTAACAATAATAATAAAGTTTATACACGACTATTGAATAATCCACCCAATATAGTCTGTTTGTTCGGCCATAATAATACCCATTAATAACTAGTGAATAATGAGTTATTATTCACTGCTGTCAGATGCTTCATAGATTCAGCTTTAAAATTATATTCTTCAAATTGATATTTCTTCAGTATTCTGAAGTACTCCAGCTAACAAATATGGGTATATACCTTGTCAATCGAGGACCAAATTCACTTTTTACATTAGTTGAAGCAATTTTTATTAAAATATACAATGACAATTCCTCAATTCCTCCAAAATTTCTCATTTGTTAACTTTCTCACACTTTTAATAGAAAGATCTTGTCACTGTTGCCAAATGTTAAAATCTTCTAAAAATATATGCAGTAGTCGTGGATAAAGTAGAGTATGCTACCCGCGTATAATGGCTATTATTCACTCGGTGGTTTGGGGCACTGGCCTACTGCTCGTAGCCTAAACTTCACCTCGTGAATAATAGCTATTATTGAAATATACTACTTTTTGAATAAATCAACGAATTGCATCAGAGTAATATACAGTAATCTGAATAACACCGAAAAAATGAAATGGGTGATTCCTCAGATCATTCGGTGAAATAGGTTCCCATAAATGTAGTTCCGGAAATGCATTGTTTCCAAGATATATCTGAGATATTTAAAACTATCAATTATTCTTTAATTCCTCCTTCAATTTATGACAAAAATCTGCCCTGCCTTTTTTCGTGTGGTGCGCCGTTTTGAAGTAAAAAAAAAACATTGCCTTTTCATTCGCCCTATAACTTCCAAAATTTTGGGTTTCTACTCCAGAATCACCTTTTTACCATGAAAAAAATAATATTCATCATTATAATTTCATATCTGAATGAAACTTATCTTGAAAATTGACCAGAAAATAATTATTTGTAGTAATTCATCCAAAGTATGCAATATTAATAGATACAATGGATAATAACACATTTAGCATTTAAGCCAATTGAAGGTTATTACATTCACACTGATTCTTTGATAATAATCAATTGTGCGACATAATTTTAGGATGATACCAAGAACTAATATAAATAAAAATAATAATTATCGAGCCACTACCTTGCCTCCTAGAAACACGAACAATTTGATATGCAATTTTCACTGTGACATTTTATCGATTTTTATGGAACTTGTTTTTATCCCTTATTGTTGCGAAAGGCTGAAATTCTAAAGTGTGTACATATGATAGTTTTTCTATGTGTATCATATTATATATAAAAATTGATGTTATCGATTATAATGTATGTAAATCGAACCAGTTTGTTCAATAGGTAAATAGTCCTCATAGTATTTCATTGAGCATTCTTACGCAGTTTTCCACTTGTAGTCTAGGCAACGAGTGCTTTTTAGGTTAGGAATACAGCACTTGTTGACTAGACATTATGTTATGCCATCATGCATTGTTAGTTATTTGAAGTTCCTCCCATTTCTTTTTCATAGAAATATATTGAAGCAAATGAGAAAATGTTCCAAACAATACACCTAATTTCTTTTTATAGTGGAATACAGAAGAAACAAATCCAAAAATGGGCATCCTCATTCGTAGAAACTTTCAATATTTCATAAAATATGGAATAAACACGATATGAAAGAATTCACAATTTTCAGGATGCTCAATTTTTGTGGAAGAGATGACCTCAGAGTTGTTGACTTCATTCTGTTTGTAATAAATTTTTTTGAGATTTGAGAATGATGATTAATATATATAATATGAAGAGTAATTTTTAGAAATTCTTTATATTTCAGATTTATTGCTCCAATTGTGAATATATCACTTGTTCCGTTCGTAATTTGATGATTCTTAAACTTCTTAATAGGAACTAAAAACATCATGTTATTCACATTTTTTTTCTTGAATGATGATAGTAATCAATTGTATGGTGTTTTATCAATGCTAGAATTAATTCCATTCATTATACGAAAAATGGAAAAAACTTTGAATTTCAATTAGATATATGTGAAATATTTTTGGAGGGGGACAATAGCGATATCGAAAACCATTAGAGATGAAGGGTGGATTGAATTACAAAGAAAAAGTTGCGCACTTTGGGGACAATTATGAAAGTGTGATCAGTCTTCGTGAGATGTGATACACTTCTAATTTGTCATTTTTTGACACAACGAGGGAAATCAGTATGGCGTTATTAAAAAAAATTGAGAAAAGTCCAGAGCAAAAGCGTTTGAGCGCTCGTTCATTATTGAAGCAATAAGTCTATTACCTCTAAATTTTGTATAGTACTTGATATTCCTACCCAATATTCGAATGCAAAATCTCAGCAAGGTCGGAATCATTTCTTGCTAATTATTCAAAAAATGAAATCTCTGAATTATCTAAGACTAAATAAGGTTTTTTCGTGAGAATATTAGAAGTTTTTTATTCTTTTATCAACTCAACTCCAACAAATTTTTGTGTACTGCTTTGTATTAGTAATGAATATTTTACAGCAAAATTTGAGCTCGATCGAATTGACAAAATCTTAATTATTCGAAAAAATGCATAATTCAGAAAGAATTTAATTTTATGGTTCTCATTAGGCGATCTTCAAGACTATCGCGTCTCTGAATCAATAGACAATAAAAAAAATCTCACAACACCAGTGTAATCGCTATAAAACGCAAAATTCATGGTTTTATCTCTAGAAAAATTTGAGTTTGAAAGAAAATCTCGATTTTTTATCTCGTTGGAGATATTTTGCTTATATTCAAACCATCACACTCATCCTTAATTAACGCAACATTTTCGTAATTTAAGACACTTCATTTTTATCTGTTTTCGATATTCGTGTAGCCTCCCACTATGATAAATAGTTCTAACCCTTCAATCGACAAAAGTGTTATGACCGAACGAAATTTTTCCAAATCAAATTACCGTTCAACTGAACTTCGTTATTTCTATCACACTTTGTTGAGTACCTCATTTTCTGTACGAGATCATACTAAACAGATAACCCACCCCATATACGAGTACACCCATTTAACACCGAGAAGAAGCAATTATTCCACTTATCAACAATTCAATCGTGGAAATAAATAAAGAATCAACATGCAGGCCACAATTTATACCGCCTACCACTTAAAGAACCGATGATCGGATGATTAAATGTCGTAATCATAGTGCAAGTGTTCTCATCAATTTGCGAACTGCTGTAACATTCTGTTAATTACAGTTTACACTTAGAAAGTGAAAACTGATTGTATTCGAGCCTCGAGATCGCCTCAAAAAAACTGTGCGAATGTTCCCATGGCTATATTGTTAGAGAATTGTTGTCTTACCGATTGTGTATTTGCAATAGTTTCTTGCAGATTCATTATTGTCTTATTGTTATGGTGCATTTGAAGAATGCATAGTTTTTCAAGGTTCGTGTAGTGAAATCGAAATGACTTATAATTCTCAAGAACATAGAGGCTTCACTTTTCTTATTACACTTTGTAGGGCAGAGGACCTCAAGCAAATATCGTAAGTAAGTGCATCACAATTATCGAAATTTTCTTATGACAGCGTGTTATCAAAAAATTGCATGATTTCATTTTCATTTTTGAGAAAGAGCCCGACACCGAAGGTGGAGTTTCTAAAAAACTTTTTTAGGTTTCCACTCCCCGTCTCTGAAAGGAAATAATTGAAAAAAAATTAATTAAGATGAAATGCTCCTGCTAAAATCTTTGCACTAATTTGTAAGGGGCAAATTGGTTCTGAAGAAATTGTTGCCTAACAGTAAAACTAAAAAAGGAAATGAATGAAAAAGATAATGTTACGTTTCGGTGTCCATATCAGAAAAACTTGTAAAATCGTTGGAATTGTGTATTCTTTCGTTTGCAGTCTAATTGACATTGAAAGTTGGCAACACATAGAGATGTTGATTTATTTAATTTTGAAAGGACCCCGCACATTTTGTATGGGAATTGGCTCCCGGTGGATTTGGCTGAAAATTTGATATGATGTTCTACTATCCTTCTGATCAAATGTCTAAACAGTCACGAAGCTGAAAAATGCATACTTCTAGGAGTTTTTAGCGATTTTTTGTATCCATTATGGCTCACGTATTATGGGAATTGGTTCCCGGTGGATTTGGCTGAAAATTTGATATGATGTTCTACTAATCCTTCTGATCAAATGTCTCTACAGTCACGAAGCTGAAAAATGCATACTTCTAGGAGTTTTAGCGATTTTTTGTATCCATTATGGCTTACGTATTACCGTTCACACGGAAATGTTTGAAAATATTTCGAATTGACAGAATCTGCTTTCAATAATCCCGGAATATTCTCAAACATTTCTGTGTGAACGGTAATACGTAAGCCATAATGGATACAAAAAATCGCTAAAAACTCCTACAAGTATGCATTTTTCAGCTTCGTGACTGTAGAGACATTTGATCAGAAGGATTAGTAGAACATCATATAAAATTTTCTGCCAAATCCACCGGGAGCCAATTCTCATACAAAATGTGCGGGGTCCTTTCCTGATGGCATTTCTTTCTTCAATAGATCAATCCAATACTATCTTTTCCAACAGAACAATTAGCCAAATTATCTACTTCATCTAACAAAATACATGTGGATTCCTTAATTTTGTCCTTCTTCAGACAAAGTTGTAAAATCTTCGGAATTTGTGTTTTTTTCTTTTGCAGTCTAATTGACAATTAGACTGGGCGTGAAAACCTAAAAAAAAACCTAAAAAAATGAAATGACCGAATGCAGTTTTCAATGATAACACGCTGGAATGCGAAATCATTCGGTCTTTTTGATGCACGAGTGTTATTCGGGGCATATTTCCCGACTAACCTGTCATTTTGACACAGTGCATTTATCGCTGTAATTAAGCGGTAATTGCACTCCAATTGCATAGAATTTCTGACAGGAAGAAATATTCAGTTGTAATTTAACTAGTGCAATGACAATTATCAAAATTTTTTTGGGAAATATGCTCGAATGCAAGTTAAGTTGAAAAAGAGCACGAGTGCGCGGAGCGCTCGAGTGCCTTTTACAGTTTAACTTGCATGAGAGCAGATTTGTCAAAAATTATCGATTCATTTTCATTGCAAGAGTTAAATTTAATAAGAAAAATTTGTGAATCCATCAAATCGTATTGTGTCGCTGTAAGTTGCTGTCACATTGTTTTCATGTTACTCTAATAAGTACTAAACGTTCAGAATTACGTCTGCATTTATTTTAAAGGACCTGATAATGTTGCACGAGTGCGAATTATCGATAATTTGCACTAATGCAAAATTATCGCCTAATTGTATGCTCATTGGCTAAAACAACAATAAAAAATCAGTCGGAACATTGTTGTCTGTCGAATTTGACAGATGAATAAAATTTTCGATTTAATTATTTTTCCATCATCAAGTAGAGTATTTAAAGTTTATGTTCAGTTAGCTTCAAGGATGATTTCTGACAAATGATATCCATTATTGTCAATATTGTAAATCGATTTCGGAAATGTCAAAAATCTCTTTCCAGCATTTCGTTGGGTATATTGGTGATGTTGTTCTTCACGTGGGCAACAACATTCTTTTTGGCAGATATCACCTTAAAAACTTTATGAACATACACTTAAAATGTTGTACTTGATTGTGGAAGAACTATTGAATGGATATTAATTGAATATATAAATCGGCAAGTCCTTCTGCCCCACTCTGTATTCATTTCCGAATTTTTTGAATGACTCTCTATTGATAGTCGTGATCAAAAAAAGTATTGTCGTTCTAGAAAAAAGTTGAAAGATGAAAACACATCAGACTTCGCAATGTTGACATTACATTTGTCTAGATGCTTGTTCGATTTTTTAAATAATTATTGAAAAACGTATGCAGGGTTTTAGTTTTTTTCCGATTATATTATTATATTAAAGGAATCACATTTCTTCAATCCTTCATGTTCATTGATGAAAATTAATTGCCAAATAATAATAAATTCTTGAAAATAATAAGAAGAATGGTCTCTGCCACATCTTAAAATCAATGAAAAATTAAAGTCGATTGAAATTTGTGCTAATGTCTCGTTGAAATGATATGAAAACAAATTTCAAATGTTCACTTTGCATTGATTTAGGTTAGTAATAGTTCGAAAAAACAAATTAACCGTATGTGCTCAATATAATTCTTCTATATTCCTTTTCAGTCATGATAATTATGCCTTGATAAATGATTTAATGTTTATTCTCCAACAGTTTTATGATTTCTTCAAGTAATTTCTCAATTTCATCAACTTTCCCATCTCATAAATCATACGAAACACCGATCGACTTTCTTATTGTCAAGACAATAAAGTAATTAATACTCGATCATGTTAATTTATTATTTGAAAGCTGCGCATACATTTCATCAATACGCTGCAGGTAATTTATTTACCACAACCAAAGTGCTCATTTATACATAGATTATTTTTGTTTATCAGCCTCCTTACCTTCTGAAAACTTTCGATGCGATGTTGTTTCACAAGATTGTTATATTTTAGTCTATTCGAATTGAAAATGGTTATCTAATTATATTAATATTAGTTTTCGAATGCATTGTACCAATGTATTTCATTTTCTATAAGCTACTACTTTTTGTGATAAATGAAGATTGTTATATGGTACCCTTTCATCCAGAAATGCTTCTTCTAGGATTATAGCTGTTATGTAAATTAGGTAGACTATTTGTACATGTAATTTTCTAGGCATGTAGAACATAACAGAATATTGCCGCTATAACTTGTTGTAACTATTGATATTTCCCATTGTAAATATGTACCTACTAAATACTATATTGAATCATTTGTAATATTATGCAATATATTTGTTTTCTTAGCTGTGAGTTTTGTTTCCACACTTCAATATTCAATATACTCAAACTAAAGATGTTTTTTTCGAAATATAACATAGATCCGATAATTTTGTCAATTCACATTGTGACAACTCTCAAAAATGTACCTTTTGAGGGAACTGAAAAAATTTGGACCTACGAAATGCTGAAGACAGCATATTTTTGGAACTTCCAGAGTATATTGCTGTATGCCATCATCCGGTGGGGTAACGCGTCAAATGCCTCCAGAGTATTTGTCCTGCAAAGAGAGCAATGAAATTATGTACGGAATGAAATAGTGTCGTGCAAGTCCGCGTTTATTAATCATGGTATACTTACATTCCATCCCTCTATATTAAAGAGCGTTTAATATACATACACTCGAAAAGCCTTCGAAAAGAGAATCCATCATCTATCAAATGCATTCTATTCTGTAAGAATTTTTCAGCTACAATATTTGTTAAATCTTTTATCAGACAAACCATGTATTATTGATGGCAATAAATTTATTATTATTAGGATTATAATAAAGATTCTTGAATAGTTACCTTCCTTTCAGTATCAATTTTAGTGTACAAACTTTAATTCTTAATCTGTAAGTACCTACACCATTTCAAACACACTCAATTTTCTCGGTCCAATCCGTTTTTTTTACGAGATATAATTATTGAAAAGTATAAAAATATTCAGGTAGATTGATTGGTTATAAAGTTACTGTTCCTAAATAATTAACTAGTTTAATTAATCACAGTCTCCTGATAAGAAAGCTAGTTTATAATAACAAAATCATGACTGTACATTAGACCTTTTGGTTCAGTTTTAATACCCTGCTTTGCGTTGTTGGTACACCACTGATTATATAATATCAAATTAGATAGGAAGGCAGTTACTCATTATATCCAGAGTATTATTCTATCTCAGAATTCACAAGTTGTCAGAAATAATCCTACTCAGCTTGAAGCAATTTAGGTTGGATTAACTAAATTGGATATGGAGCAGTTGTTCAAAGAAACGATTTTAATCCTAGGTTTTCCTACAAACTCTATTCGACTGATAAGTGAGTTCTGTATGGAATAATTTAAAAAACAATTCTAAACTATACTACGAACTTTTCATGAATTTTCCACTCAAGTAATCTGAAAATAAATGAATTAAAATATACAGGGTTGGGCGAAAGTCCTCAATAAAATTATATCTTTTGAATCATTAACTGAAACATATGAACCTTTTTTTCAAATGCAAACATATAGGTTTGTGTAGGCTTGTAGAAAAGCTCATGACAGATTGATCTCACCACCACTATTTTTTTTATTTCAGTTGTTTGGTTATTAGAAAATAAGCCAAAACTCTTTGAAAACCTAAAAATTCAACTACCCCTCCTAAGTGCTATCTTATATGGATTGAATGCAGTAAATGTTGAAAATAACCTCCACCCCACTTTGCAAGTCCCCAGCCCAGGCGATAGTAAATTTCGTTTATGGAATTCCCAATGGTATCAGATGTTAGATATGTTATTTGATTTACCTCTAATTCATTTTTTTGATCTTCAATATTATCCGGTCTGTTTTGATGAACTTTATCTCAAAGACATCCCCACAGAAAGTAATCTAGTTGCGTTAAATCGGGAGATCTTTGTGATCATGCAGTTGTGTCGAGTGGTTCAATCTGATTTCCAGGAAATGAAGAGTTTTGTCTTATTTCCCGACAACCATAAGTAAAATAGGAAAAACTAGTTCAGTGTTTAGTTTAAAAAAGTTCTGATGGAAGAACCAGTTTACTATAAATTTATAATGCTCTACAGCAATATTAACCAAAATTTTCTTTCCTGTTTTCAATTTATTAGATGAAAGAAACAAACGCAAACTACATTCAGATAAATGTATTTTCAAATTCAAACCATTTACTCAAATACATAAAGTTCCAAGTTTGAAAAGGGTTACAGTTCACTGCGACCTTAAGGTCTATTGTGCCCCCTTAAGAGCTGTTCTGGCCGAACCCTTCACAGCTTGCGTTCCAGTTCCAGAGATCTAATGAAATCTAATATCTATGTAGGTTTCAACGAAGCTAGTTCCTCACTCTTACAAGTTTTCTCGCCCAAGGCATTCTCTCTTTTAAGCTAGCAATGCCAAGGCATTCCGTGACTAGTGAATGGGAGTTTCTTCTTCCTCCTCCCCACAGAACCTACACTCGTCAGTTCCGATGATACCATCCTCAACAGGTGCTTCCTGAGGCGACAGTGATCTGTAAGAAAGCCAGTGAGGAGGTGTAATTGCTTCTTACCAATATCCAGATATCGTTTGGATCTCGTTGTCTCAAAGTTCCGAAGGAGTGGAATGATCCATCCCTGGGAGATTCCGCCAGAGTTTTTCCCTCTCGGCTTTCTCCTTCTCCAGAAACTCCTTCTTATAGGTACATTTACATATACGACAGAAGGTTTCTGGCCAATGAGGGACATTCCTGCGCCCTCTTGGACGAGTGTAAAAACTAGTAAGTTAAGATTACATTTCTCACGAGCTTTTCAACGAGCCTGTGCGCGACACATGTAATTTCGAAAAAAAGTTAGGTGGTGTTGCAGCTAAGGGTTGAAGAAAAATATTTCATTTTATTGCCAAAATATTTGAAAGCCTAGAATAAAATGTTCTGTCGATCGATCTTATTAGATTCCTACATATTTCAGTGCACATACCTACATTTCAGAATCAGTTTCACTGAAGGTAAGATAATAAAACTTTCTGAGATTGTGACTTCTGACAGAAAGTATATTTAAACTAGGAGAGAGTTATATATTATTTTTCGCCAAGAGCAAAACTAGTTTCGGGACAACTAGCCCTAGGAAAACTACAAAGAACAGCGTGTCTATCCGTAACAGGCGCATCTCGCTCCTGCCCAACTGCTGCCATGCAAGTCATCCTGGACCTGCCTCCTCTAGAGATTTTTCTGGAAAGCGAGGCGGCCAGATGGGCTCTCCGAGTAGCAAGGGAGCGGGAGCTGAAAATTGGTGACTACTCAGGGCACCTCCGCATTCTGAATGAGTGTAAGGAGCTTCAGGATGTAGTCACAGATAACCTCCCCTTGAGACACGAGTTTCAGAAAAACTTTACCACGACATTCCCAAGTCGTGACCAATGGGCTAATAAAGAATTAGTTTTCCCCAGGGGTCTACGGTATTTTATACTGATGGCTCAAAAACTGAAGACGGACGAGTCGGAGCCGGTGTTTACGGTCCCTCAATCCAATTAGCCATACCAATGGGTCTCTGTCCTTCGGTTTTTCAGGCAGAGACACTTGCTATAAGGGAGTGCGTTGCGCTCTGTGCGGAACGCAACTACCAAAGAAAGGAAATATATATAGCATCTGACAGCAGAGCAGCCCTGCTAGCGCTTGACTATATCCACAAGTGAAGTCAAAGTTGGTCTGGGAATGCAAAACGTCACTTAACCTACTCGGAGAAAAGAACCAGGTCAATCTCATCTGGGTGCCTGGTCACTCCGGGATTCACGGCAATGAAGCGGCAGACCGACTGGCCAGGGAAGGAGGGACAATGCCCTTCACTGGACCAGAACCGTTTTGCGGCTTCCCAGCCAGTCATCAGGCAATGGCTATTAAGGACTGGGAACAAAAGAGGAAGCTTATGTCCTGGCGTACGACCAATGGTCAAAAGCAAGCTAAGTCACTTCTCTCTCACTCGACGAGCTGGACCAAGAAAGTCCTCTCACTCAGCAAATTGAACTGAGGAAACGGACGGGCGCTCTCACAGGGCACTGTCCTGTGAGGTATCACTTAAAAAACATGGGAAAGGCGCCCGATAGCACATGTCGCTTCTGTCAAGAAGCCACCGAGACAGCTAGACACCTGCTATGTGAGTGTGAAGCTGTTCACCAGAAACGGTTACGGCATCTTGGCTCCAGGTTCCTAAAGCCTGAAGTAATGGATGTGGCCCCCAGAAAGGTGGTGAAGTTCATTGAGACTTTGCTGCCGGACTGGTAAACAGCGCAGGGATGCACAATAGATCTTAAGGTCAAGGTGCTCGCAAGGTCGGTTTTGATCGGTCGTCCTCCTCTAATCTAATCTAATCTATATATTATTCCAAGCTTTCACCCTCTTGATTACTTTATTCAGAACACATTTTCAATATAAATTTCCATTCTGCATATCAAAAGAAAGATAGATAAAAGGTCTCTGATAGGTTTTCTGTCCAGGGTTTGAAAACCAGCAATAAAAACGAAATTTTGGAATTATTCCAATGAAAAAGCCTTCTCTACCGTTCTCATATCATGCTGAAGTATTGTCGACACCAGATGTTCAGCGGAATATTTTGGAGTGCTAGTAATTAGTGGCTTTTGAAAATATATCCCTGTGCAAAAACCTCGATTTTCCCTCTTTTTCCTGCTTCATTCATTTCCACACGCATGCCCAGGGTTATTCAATGGAGTCGAGTGTGAAAGTTAAGTTCATTAGCGAATAGCACGAAAAAGTTTTATCATGAGGGTCAGTAGCGTATCACGGCGAGTGAAAAAAATCTTCACGACAGGATCGTTTGTTCGGAAAATTTTTTTGAAATCGAATCTTTATGTGCACAATCAATCAGTTACCTGGTTTTCTTATTATCAGTGTAAGTATAGAATGTGTTCACAGGTATTTTATAGTGATTCGAATCACGAAGATGTTTCAAATTGCACGATTTTCTAAGAATAAATTGATATTACGTAATGCACTCTATTCGTCTGAGTATTTTGACATTTTTATCAAGTTTGATGTATGATATTCATAAAAATGGCTGCTACATGATACAACTACGCGTTCAAATTGTTGAATTATTTTATGAAAATCACTATCTTGTAAAAGATATTTTCAGAAAATTGAGTGAATTTTATGGTTCACATAATCTCAAGGAACTAGTGGTCGAATTATTGAAAAATTTGAAGAGACCGCGGTTCGGTGGAAGATCAAAGAAGAATACAGTCATAGCTGTCGTTCATGAGAAAATATTGATTCGGTTCGTAAAAGTGTTGAAGTGAAAACCCTGAAATGTCCATTGGGTGAAGTTCACAAGTTGGACATAATGGGTCCACAACATGGAGTATTTTACCTTATAAGGTTCCAATAACACAGAAACTAATGAACTATAAAGCCATTAGATCTTTAAAAACATCGATCATTTGTCAATTTTATCAATGAACAACAAGATTTTTTCCAAAAAATTATATTTTCCGATGGGTCATATTTCGAACATATTTATAAATAAATAAAATTGTCGTGTCTAGGGTCTATAAAAATAATCTAAAATCGATTCACGAAAGGATAAAATTATTCGTGCCATCAGTGAGATAAAGTCTCTATTCCTATTGTGTCAAAATGTCAATGAAAATTTTAACAAAAAAGTAGAAGTCTGTAGAGGAGGCCATTCAGCAGATATTATTTCTCGTATATAACTGTCATAACTCACTGATTACCAATAAAAAGTTTCGAAAAAGAATTCAAATTATGTGTTTTATTTATTTTTTGAAAAACCGAACAATTCACTGTACCCTCTACATAGTGTTTTAACCACATTTGTGTTAGTATTATTGAACATAGGTACACGAATATCCCGTGTTTTGATTATAATAAAAAGATATTCACTCAATAGGCGCTATTACTTCCTTATAACTTTCGCTTTCCTGGAGTATCAATAAACTTGAGGTTCTCCTCCTCAAGCTGCAACCCCAATATTTTGGAGTCATAGCTGATATGAGGGAGAACCACTAGTTGAAAACGATGTGAAGTGAAGTCCTTTTTTCTGAGAGCGCTCAATTTTTCATTCTTCTTTATATTCCTTTTTATTCCACATATTGACGATGTCCAGAATGTTCTCCTTTCACATTAAACGAATAATAATTGGCATATTTTCATCTAACAATTATACTCAATTCAAATTCTGTTTTTCTTGTACTGTCCATAATGCCAAAACCTTTAGTTTTAAATATTATCGGTCATCACATCAAAGCTATCGTCGAAGTTAAAATTTCATCTGGTGAATTCATTTTATCATGCTGATCGTACTGTTCCCCAAATATAAAGGAATTTAGGATTCAACCTACTTACCCTCTTTATTTGTATAATAAGAGCTCCCATGAAACCCTCATTCTTCTTGATATTGTTGGATGAAAACAATGAACGTTGATTATAGGCAAACAAGCCTCTAAAACTCTGCTCCACCAGGCGCCCAAATCCATTAAGGATCATAATATGCTGTGTGAAATGAATTCATTTTCTTTTTTATATATATAAAAAAGGGCAATTGGTTGTTTTGGTCAAGCGAATAAGAGTTGAAGAGCATTTCCAATAGAAAATCATTTCGACCAAGAATCTCATTAAAGAATTGTAACAATATAATTTCAACAAATGCGCAGATGTATTCATATCTATAGTGAGAAATGGAATCAGATTACCTGGGGCCTATTGCACCAAACTACTTTGCAACTTTTCACTTCGCACTTTGCATTCTGACAAATTTCACTATGCACTTGACTTTTCACATTGTATTATTCAATTATGAATGCGTTTGTGGAACTTAATTCATTTGAAAAGTGCAAAGTGAAAAGTTGCCAAGTATTTGGTGCAATAGGCCCCAGATCTATTAAATGAATATAATCACAGAAATCAAAATGATTACATCTAGGAACTAAGATATCCCATAACTGTACTGTAAACGCACCTCTAGTTTGAAATGTAACAAACACGCAAATCCTCATCTCTCCTGCTATACCTTTCTTGAGATCCATGATCTCTAGGTGCATGAGAAGTTTCGATGGTTTTTTACATACAAATATCAAGAAGCACCTGTCGAGGAAGGGATTATCGGACACTGACGAGTGTAGGTTCTGTGGGGAGAAGGAAGAAACCCCCATCCGCCTAGTCACGGAATGCCTTGGCATTGCGAGCCTAATGAAAGAATGCCTTGAACGAGAAACTTGTAAGAGTGAGGAACTAGCCTCGTTGAAGCCTTCACAGTTATTAGATTTCATTAGATCTCTGGAACTGGAAGGCGAGCTGTGAAGGGTTTGGCCAGAACAGCTCTGTAAAGGGGCACAATAGACCTTAATGTCGCAGTGAACTGTAACCCCTCTTTAAACTAACTAACTAACATACAGATATGTTTTGATAGCTGAATATTATACAGTGTTAACATTTTTGTTCAATAAGATTCGACAATTCATCAGGGATTGTATAAGACCAGATCAAAGCTTCCAAATCATGAAAAATTGAAAATAATACTGTACGCGTGTTTATAAAGCACTTAGTCTATTTCAAGGTCAACGTAATAGACCAAGTGAAGGAGAATTTGTGCAGCTATCGAACGTTTTCGCTCTTTTTACTCTTCTACAATCAAAAACATCAGCAAAACTAAAAACGAAAATAAGCAAAATTGCCACATTTGAAGCAAAGACAATCTTCGAATCCATTAGGGAATAGCCATACAATCCAATATCCATTAACATCGAGTGTTTTATTCGGTTTTCACGTTGGCGGGATTATAGGTCCTTTTTTGTTTCAAAATAAAGTAACAGCGGATTCAGTGAAGAACGAACGCTATCGACAAATTTTGTTTCGAGAAATTGATCAGCTGCACATCGAGGGTATTTGGTTTCGATGAGGAACAATTTTTCCTACAGCCCAGTCGAATCAATTCATGGAAATATTAATTTGTTTACAAAAAATAGTCCTTCTGAATGGCTCTTTCGACTCAATGCCTCTCGGTTACATTTCTTCATGAGGCCAGGTAAAGTCGTCATCATTATGCTGTTCCGCGAGTACGGCCAAATTTATTGAACAAACTTATGAAATTAGCCAGATCTACTGAATTGTAACTGGAAGCAGCACAGGATAACTGCCGGATATCATATTCAGGAAAGTAATTATCTAAAATCATTAACCAGATTAAAATGATTTGAAGACTTTTATCTGAAGTTCTCAAGTTCTCAGAATAATATCCATTATAACAATTCCTTTCTTTCTTCGCTTCAGGCTATTGACTAGAAATATAGCGAAAAAGTACGTTGAAATCAACAATTATTTCAGTGAAATAAAAAATTCAATGATAATAGAACCCTGCAACTAATCGGAAATATTTCTCTTCTTAGGTCTTATTTCATTGTATCCTATACTACATATCTCCAAAATAACCACGTATACAACCTGAAATCTACACCGCTGTGGTTTTCATAATAGCAGCAAACCCTGGTGCTCGAATTACAAATCCCTCGTTTAGAGCAGACAAAAAGACTCATTTACCCAACGGTCGGTAACATCACTTCATATTTGCAGACATACTGATGATATCTTTCTGTCAAAGATGCAGAAATCTGTGTCGAGGACGAATTCAACATGCTGAGCTCATATATGAGTATGAGACCTCATTTCGGAATGAAGGAAAGAATATTACTGAAAATGTGATGAGTGTTATGGTTGTATCTACTCATGCCAGATTAAGTTTCTTTCAGCGGAGGTTATAATCGATGAAAACTTTGCTTTTCGAGCTTTTGTTTCTAAGAAAGCAGCATGATATTTCGATTTTTGAGCCATAAGTTGATTCGATAGGACTGATCATCAAAATACTGAGTTATAACATTGTTTAAAAAATAATGGTTATGGAGAGTTGGTCTACAGCCCTTAATTGAATTGATAAAGGACCCCGCACATTTTGTATGAGAATTGGCTCCCGGTGGATTTGGCTCAAAATTTGATATGATGTTCTACTAATCCTTCTGATCAAATGTCTCTACAGTCACGAAGCTGAAAAATGCATTATTCTAGGAGTTTTTAGCGATTTTTTGTATCCATTATGGCTTACGTAATACCGTTCACACAGAAATGTTTGAGAATATTCGTGATTATTGAAAGCAGATTCTGTCAATTCGAAATATTTTCAAACATTTCTGTGTGAACGGTAATACGTAAGCCATAATGGATACCAAAAATCGCTAAAAACTCCTAGAAGTATGCATTTTTCAGCTTCGTGACTGTGGAGACATTTGATCAGAAGGATTAGGTAGAACATCATATCAAATTTTCAGCCAAATCCACCGGGAGCCAATTCCCATAATACGTAAGCCATAATGGATACAAAAAATCACTAAAAACTCCTAGAAGTATGCATTTTTCAGCTTCGTGACTGTTTAGACATTTGATCAGAAGGATTAGTAGAACATCATATCAAATTTTCAGCCAAATCCACCGGGAGCCAATTCCCATACAAAATGTGCGGGGTCCTTTCAAATCAGTGACAAAAAAGCTGAAACACGTGAATTTATTTTGAACTGAACACATTTTTTGCCAATGCAATGAAATATTTTTCTTCAACCCCTTAAGTGAAATTGTTTTCTATGCCTTCTGCAGTCTCGCTGAAAAACTATTGACAGATGGAATCTTACCATACTACTTTTTTTTAAATTTTACTTATGTGTTTACTAGGAAATGAGACAAAATTCTATATTCGCAGAACTCGTGATTGGACGACGTAGTACAATTGAATAGTCACCAAAATCACCGACTTAAAGCCACTAGATTACTTTATCTGGGGATGTCTCCAAGACAAAGTATCTCAAAACAGGACGGTTAATATTGAAGAACTACAAAATAGTACTAGATTGGAACAAATAATATACCAGCTGAGACCATTCAGTATTCCATAGATTTATTTTACCATCGCCAGGAAGAAGCATCTTCAACATCTACTATGTTGAATTCACTTGTAGATGGCACTGAGAAATAATTGGAATTTTAAATCAATTACTAGAATCTCATAACGAAGAGTTATTGAAGCAAGCAGAAGTCGTTTGTTTGAAATTTTAAGTTGTTTTCGAAGAGTTTTGTTTTAAATCCTCATAACCATACAAGCGAAGATTATAGAGTATACTATACATATAATCTTCGACACAAGTAAAACGAAATAAAGTATGGTGAGATAATAGCTGTCACGATATTGACAGAGCCTACACACAACAAATGTTTGCATTTGACAGTTAATGGGGTTGTAGCTAAGGGGTTGAAGAAGAATATTTGATTTCATTGCTCAGTTTAGTTTAGTTTACTTACTTTAAAAAAGAATACAGTTCACTGCGACATCAAGGTCTATTGTGCTCCCTTTCAGAGCTGTTCGGACCATACCCCCACAGCTAGCCTTCCAGTTCCAGAGATCTGATAAAATCCAATATCTGTGAAGGCTTCATCGAGGCTAGTTCCTTACTCTTACAATGTCTCGCCCAAGGCTTTCTTTCCTTAGGCTCGCAATGCCAAAGCATTCCTTGACTAGGTGAATTGGGGTTTCTTCCTCCTCCCCACAGAACCTATACTCGTCAGTGTCGGACAATCCCACCCTCAACAGGTTCCTCCTGAGGCGACACTGTCCTGTAAGAAAGCTAGTGTAATTGTTTATCACTAAGATTCAGATATCTTTTGGATCTTGCTATTTCAAAGTTCCGAAGGAACTTAGTGGAATGATCCATCCCTGGGAGATTCCGCCAGAGTTTTTTCCTCTCGGCTTTCTCCTTCTCCAGAAACTCCTTTTTATAGGTACATTTACCTATACCCAAAAGGGTTCTAGGCCAATGAGTGACATTCGCGCCCCCCTTTAGCAAGTGTATTGGCCTCTTCGTTTCCTTTGATTGCCGAATGGCCAGGAACCCAGATTAAAAAGACCTCTTTTTTTGCCTACCTCATTGAGTTTGTTCCGGCACTCCCAGATCATTTTTGAGTCGATGACGTAGGAGCTCAGTGCTTTAATAGCAGCTTGACTAATTGAGTGTATGGCTATATCGCACTTCTGATAGTTTCTTCCTAGATTTATATCTAGACATCTTTAATAACTAAGATTTTCGCTTGAAAGAAGCTCATACAGGATCATATCGACAGTCACACTTGGTGCTTGGTCCGTATATCCCAGCGCCAGCTCCTCTAGAGGTTTTGGAACCATCTGTATACCATTTAACGGCATTTTTTGAGGTTATATTTATTGCTTACAAATACGTTTCATTCAAATCAATTCACAGTATCAGCTTTTTTTCAGTCACAGATTAAAAAAATATTAATTTTATCAAGTACCTACTTCAGCCGAAGAGCTCAAAGAGATAAAAGTGTTATTCAAGGAGAAAAATCGGTGGGTGAAATACATATGTATGTGAAATTTTGAATACCCCGTATATGAAAATCAAATAAAATCCGACTACAATAGAATGCTAGGTATTTTCAAAATTCAATAAAGAATATAATCCCTATTAAAAAACGTCGATAGAAATTCGCCACATGATATAATGTAACTGCAACGGGATCATCTCTGATTTCCATATGCTGCAATTTTTCGCAATGCTGACCACCTGACTGTTTTTAACGGGAAATCTCTATTTACATGACGATTTAGTGTTATGTGCAATAACGATTATCCTGAAATTGCTTCGTTATCGTGAAAAAAATGAATAATGATGTCTTTAATGTCTTCCGGAGTAGAAATAATTGTTGTTGCGAGTATGTCGATCCTCAGCATGTTCGATACAAATTCAGGTTATGGGAAATTCGAAATTTATTCATTCAGAAAAATTCAATCGGTATCACCATCTCCCTCAATGTATATATCGGGTGTCCAAGGTGAGTGGCCTATTAGATTATTATGGAAACTATTGATGGTAAATATTTCAAATTTTGTGGATAGATATTTGGCCATGTAAGGTACATTTTTGAAATAATTTCACATTTCCAGTGTTGCCGGATGTACGACAATTTGGCAACAACTTTGTTATTTTGAATGGGACATCCGGTATTTCTATTTTTTATGATACTCCATAAAAAATTTAATTTATTCACATTTACTTTTCCATCCCTGTCTTTAACGGTTTTGAGTTATTAATTATTTTTCGAAATTTTAGATCAATTGGCGTTTTACGAAAATGACTCTAGTTCGCTCAATATTTGAGATTTAAGTCAAAAATTTTGCAAGTCGTTAGATATTGATCTGATCTATGTCACTGCTTTCGAATTATAGTTGTCAGTTATACAGGATGGACCAAAAATATCATCATTTTCCAAGCTACAAAATCGTTGAGATAGTTATAGGGACGTGAATAGAAAAATTGTAGAGTGTGTTGTACTGATTCCAAGAATTGAAAAATATACTAGGTGTCTAATTTGAAAAAAATATACTTTTTTACAATTTTGTAACTTGGCAAATGATGATTTTTTTGGCCCGTCCTGTATAATTGACAACCATAATTCAAAAGCAGTGACACAGATTAGATCATATCTAACAACTTGCAAAATCTCTGACTTAAATCTCAAATATTGAGCGAACTAGAGTCATTTTCGTAGTACGCCAATTTGATCTATAATTTCGAAAAATAATTAATAACTCAAAAACCGTTAAAGATAGGGGTGGAAAAGTAATAGTAGAATAGATTTAATATTTTATGGAGAATCATAAAAAACATAGACATTCCGGATGTCCCTTTTAAAATAACAAAGTTGTTGCCAAATTGTCGTACATCCGGCAACACTGGAACTGTGAAATTATTTTAAAAATGTACCTTACATGGCCAAATATTTATCCACAAAATTTGAAATCTTACCATCAATAGTTTCCATAAAAATCTAATAGGCCACTCACCTTGGGACACCCGATATAGGGTGTTTCAGAAGAACGTCATCAAACGCCAAAGGGAGATTTCCCAGCTTGTTTTAAAAAGAAAAGTTCAAACAAAGAAGGTTTCAAAAGGCTTCGTTACAGAGAAACGGGGGGTCAAAGTTCGAGCAAATTTTTTTAAAATGTAGTTCAAATTGAATATTGCAATTGAATTGAAATTTGGTGTAGGCCAAACCCATTCAAAAAACTGTGAAAATTGGGAAAAGATCAAAAATCAGGGCTTTTGGGTATACCAAATTTCAATGCAATAAGAATACATATTCATTATTCAATTTCGAAATATGGAAAAAAATTCTTCAACTTTTACATTCGTACCTCAGTACTAAAGACGTTTTCGGGCCCGTGCTTATATGAACTTGTCTTCTAGAAATAGCTGGAAAATTTTCCTTCGCGGTTATTGACGTTATTCTGAAACAACCTGTAAATATTTGAATAGGAAAGTTCAATTAATGAATAAACAAAACAGGACCAAAAGTTCCCAGGATATTCAAACTGAATTATCATGACTGGCAGAGGGTTTGAATTTACGAACCGTAACCGAAGATTTCAGTTTATGGAGTAGGTACAATACGTATAGAATTTTTCAAGATAAAATTTGAAGAATTTCAAATCTTCACCATAAAAATTTTCGACCAATTTAGGTCATTGACCAAATCAACTGTACAGGGTTCTTCACTATAATTTGACCCCCCCTTTAACTTTGTTACTAGAGGAGATATAAAAAATGTTTCATACAAAAATTTCACGAAATCGACTGAGGTTTAAATATGAATCACATAATGGAAAATATACAGGGTGGCCAACATATTGATGGCAACTTCATTCCTTCAAATGGAACCCCCTGTATATTTTTCCATATTTGGCTAGCTCTTTTTCTCCTGATTTCGATTATGTAACATACTTTGGTCTATCTTTTTTATTCTGAGTACCACAGAGTTTCAAATTTTAAGAACCATCTGGCAAGCTCTGTAATCATTTTTCAAGTGGCAGACTGCGTTCACTGAAAATGTCCTTTTTAGAGTTATGATAACGTCAATTGGAATATATGTATACAGTTAAACACATGTATATACCTTGTCCTGTATATCTCCTATCTTTTGATAGGCTATTTCCTCCTGATCTCGAATATACAGGGGTTTCATCATAAACTGGACAAACATATATTTTCGTGTAGAGGACATCGGGAGAATCATTTTTACCCTATAATATATCCCGTTTTCGAAGCATAAGCGAGATAACAGGGTGTCAAACGTCATTTTGAGTAAGATTCTTATGAGTGTGGTCAGTTATGTATAACACTTGGTGTAATGGTTTTTGGTCAAATCTCAGTATTTTGGGTCCTCTATTCAGAAAAGTTGACGAACTCCAAAAAAAATTTACAAAATGGCGGAAGACCTGCAATGTTCGAAATTTTTTTGCGGTTGTCAAATTGACTTGTGTTCTGAATGAACACAATTTTCTAAGACTTTCTGTGAAAAAATTTTTTCAAAAATCGAACACAATTTTTTTTACATGTCTACAGCGATGAAAAAATTTCACTCGAAATGGATGAAATTGTACAATTGTACTTCTTGAATTATCAATCACGATTAAAAAACAGAATCGTAAAAATCGAACGGTTTCGTTACTACAGTCATTCAAATGTTTCGTTCGGACCTCTGAAATATTGAAAATAAAATTGTTTTGGGTTCTAGAATCAAAATGATTAAATTATTGGCATGTCTAAATTTTAGATGAATTTAAACGAAAAAAATCAGTGAAACTTAGTTGGGACTCGAAACGACGTAGGTATTAAATAGGGAAATTGCACTGTTCTAAGGATATAATATTCGTTGCCAGGCAACAGTAGTTCGTAGTTCATAGAGTTGGACTGGTATTTTAATTTCAGTGAATATAATTTAGCCAGTAGTCAAACTCTATGAACTACAGACTACCGTTGCCTGGCAACGAATATTAATATCTTAGAACAGTGCAATCCCTATTTAATACCTACGTCGTTTCGAGTCCCAACTAAGTTTCACTGATTTTTTTCGTTTAAATTCATCTTAAATGTTTAGACATACCAATAATTTAATCATTTTGATTCTAGAACCCAAAACAATTTTATTTTCAATATTTCAGAGGTCCGAACGAAACATTTGAATGACTGTAGTAACGAAACCGTTCGATATTTTACGATTCTGTTTTCATATTCGTGATTGATAATTCAAGAAGTACAATTGTACAAAATTTCATCCATTTCGAGTGAAATTTTTTCATCGCTGTAGACATGTAAAAAAAAATTTGTGTTCGATTTTTTGAAAAAATTTTTCACAGAAAGTCTTAGAAAATTGTTTTTCCGCCATTTTTGTAATTTTTTTTTCGGAGTTCGTCAACTTTTCTGGATAGAGGACCCAAAAATACTGAGATTTGACCAAAAACCGTTACACCAGTGTTATACATAACTTTTCACACTCATAAGAATCTTGCTCAAAAATGACGTTTGACACCCTGTATCTCGCTTATGCTTCGAAACGGGATATATTGTATAAGGCAAAAATGATTCTCCCGATGTCCTATACACGAAAATATGTTTGTCAGTTTATGATGAAACACCCTGTATATGCGCATGGGGTGTGTCTCTTCAATTTTTCAGAGTTTCAAAGATTTGAAATGATGATACCGAATAAAAAAATAAATGAAATACCTACGAAATCTTTATACTCCAACAATTAACTTATTTCAAAATGAAAGCTTAACGATTACTCAACCAATAAAAAATAATAAACTATGGTAGTATGGTATGAATAACATCAACTAAAGAAATTGCCCGAAATGACCACCTTCATTCAATACACATAGTTCATATCGTTGTCTCAAGTTGTTTATACTATTTTTGATAGCATTTTATTATATCTTTGATTCAAATCTGAAATTAAAGTGATTGCTGAGCTTGCCAGATGGTTCTTCAAATTTGAAACTCTGTGGTGCTCAGAATAAGAGAGATAGGCCAACATATGTTATATTTTCGAAACCAGGGGAAAAAGTGCTAGCCAAATATGTAAAAATATGCAGGGTGTTCCATTTGAAAAAATGAAGTTGCCTCAATATGTTGGCCACCCCTGTATATATTTCAGTTTATGAAGTCATACTAAAAAACTCAGTTGATTTCGTAAAACTTTGGATGAAACATTATTTTTTATCTCCTTTAGTAACGAAGTTGAAGGGGGGAGGGTCAAATTATAATGAAAAACCCTGTACATATATACTTAGATCTCCATAGGGAATACTTAAAAAATAAAACGATGTTCGATGATAACAACAGTCTTATTCGATAATTTTCCTATTTTGTTCCTGAAAATTTGAATCATCCTGTGTTATTATATGTGAACGTTTCTTGAAAGGCGTTCAACCTTTGGTTTACTTCAAAGAGAGGTTGCAAATATTCAATTTAGCCAATGTATCAGTGTGTGATGGGCGTTTTCGACGTTGCGTAGCCTGATCATCAATAATCTCATTATCGCGGCAATCAGACCACACATACAAATATTAATCACCTCTTATTGTACCTTCCGTGATCATCATGAGCCAAACCAATCAATTATTGCCTAGCCCCTCTCACGTTCTCATTACCACAGACTAATCAACCCTTTAGTTTGTTGCTATCCCAGAAAGCAGAGACGAGTGAGGGTGGTATTACGTGTTTTCTCATCAACGTTGCTATGAGAGATTTGAATCTGACTATTCAAGAATTTTGTGCTCACGCCTCACAACTACATTTTTTCACAATAATTCATTTTCGAATACGAATGTTCAATACTGATACTTACTTGGATGAGACGTTATACGATCATCAATACCACATAAGCGTTTTTGATGTAGATATTCCACATGAATAAAAACGTATTTCAAGAAATTCTAAGGTTCATTATATTCACAGATAATGTAGACTGATGGTAGTTATTCATTAGAAGTTTAGTTGTTGACACCCTCATAGTGATTGACACTGAGCACATATATACAGATGTAAATAACTATTGGTGCTATCTAAGATTTTTTCATATGTCTCTTCCTATTTCAGAATGTTTTATTTCTATTTGGGTCAAGTTTAATTTCCTTAGATTATCATCCTGAAACTGACATCATTAGATATTTGGCGTGAGATTTGCAGTAGTGTCAATGAGTGATATATGTTAGAGGATCGCGACTTCTTACAATTGCATATATTTTCCGATTTTCTATTATTCGGAAGGTTCCAAGGAATATTTGATTGATGTAAGTAAACTTTTCAATAGTTAATACATTAAGTTTAAAACATATGTCAATAACTGTGTCAATAAATATTACATGAAACAGTGATTGACATAGGCTTAAACTTAATATACGAATCATCGAAGGGTTTACTTGCATCAATTAAATATTCCTTGAAACCTTCCAACCAATTGAAAATTTCTAACGAATATGAAACAGAACAAAATCGGAAAATACACGCAATTATGTGCAGTCGCTATCAAGTAAACATATTCAGTTATTGACACTACTGCAAAATCTCGCGCCAAATATCTAATGATGCCGTTTTCAGAATGATAACCTGAAAACTCAAATAGAAATAAAAGATGAGGCTCTAGTTAGCATCAAAAGTTTATTACATCAGTATATATGCGAAGATCACCAATACTTTTTGTTATTTCTTTGTTTATATGGAATAGAATTGTCTAAACATTTTTACTTTTATGAAATTATGTCAATGACTATCATACTGAGTGTCAATTAATATCGAAGTATGTAAATGACTATCAAATATGTAAATTCGATGAAATTGGTTTCTCCTCTAATATTCAATCGATATTCATTGAAAGTTTGAAGGTGAAATAGCAACATTCAACTACACTATAGTTCCGTAATAATAACCATGGTGTTACAGTAAAATAAGCAACCGAATTCGTCTACTGAAAGTATCCATGCCCTTAAGGTGTCAATCACTATAGCTTTTACCTTATTTGAATATTAGGAATTGCGAGCTCATTCGATGTGCAGTATCACCGCACTAATTATATTTCCAATATGTGAATTTTGAAGCTGTTACCTATAGCCTTTGACACCTGAAAACGAAACATCGAGATTGTTTATATTCACCACAAAAATGGTGAAAATTTTGCACTCATTTGATCTCGTTTATTCTGGATCTTAATGATGGATCCTAGATGTTTTTGAGATCAACAGACGATTGACTGATGGGGTTTTTGGTTCTATTGACATATAAGCTGCTACCTTAATTTTCTACATTCCAGTTTTTCTTCTTTTGATATTATGGCCATAAAATCCTATGGTCTTCATTCAGAGGACAAGGTACCAGAAACTATACGCTCTCCAAATGTGAGAATCAAAGAACATTAAAAACTTGCTCAACTGATCAATCAAAGCTTGCCCAACATGCATTGAATGAAGACCATGAAATTATATGGGGTGAAGCTTCGATAATACCAAATGAAGAAAACAGAAACGAAAAATGTAGAAAATTGAAGGAAGCAGCTTCTATATCAAATTATCAAATATTTATCGCCTTAATTTCAAATAAATCCAATTGTATCAGTATCAACAATAATAAGAACAGTTTTTATTGCAATCGCAAATAGCTAAAGGCTATCGACCTTGGGTCCTTCAGTCTATATCCACATATTCACTAATTTTTTCTAATTCAGTTTTTCATTGAAAATGATTTTACATCGTTCCTCAATAGGATTAATTCATTAAATTCTGCAACATTTTTTTCGTGAAGAAGTAATAAGTGCATTGTCCACAAATAACTACCACACTATTGGAATTTCTGATTCCTTCTATCTATTAACAAGTCAATGAATTTCGCTACATGGTCAACAATAGAAAAGAAGAGTATCGCTTCCGGAATGGTCCTCTCCCGTGGCTGAACCACAGAATTTACTGCTCAGCGGTATCTTTTGGATCAGAACAGCACGTCCTTGGCAATAGCAGCGACCGTACCGTGGCACAGGGTATTGATCCGCCCTCTCCAACTGGTTAGTGTATTTTCAGGGGTAATGTGGAAGGTCCTGATGGCCCCACCAGGGGCGCTATGTCTACAAGGACACTGGAATGGAGTAATTTCGGAATTAAGTTCGATCGGAATTGGACCACTTGTTCCTTGTTCGAAAACCGGAAGAGAACAACTATTAAGTTTGAATAGGTAGAATGGCTTTCGATATACAGGTTGTCTTAAGAGAATACTCCAAACGTCAATAGGCCGGATTAGTGTGACGTCACAAGCTGTCACTGGTTTCCAAACAAACTTTGGAATTTGAACTACCGATTGTTCTATTTACGATTTCATCGTGTTGAAAACATTTTTAGGATGAAAAAAGGCTTATTCAGGCTCATTTGTGGATCACCAGTTCATTAAAACTGCAAATCAACGTACAAATATTTAAACATAATTATAAAACCTCAACCTGCCTTGATTTCCCCTATTTTTAATTGTAATATTCATCTGAATTATATGATGATTCACAAAATAAGCTTTTTTTATGTTTTAAACGTCACAAACATGACGAAATCGTACATAGAACAACCGTTAGTTGATATTCCAGTTTAAATGAGGTTTGTTTGGAACCTTGTTTTTGACGGAAAAGTAAGAATTTTTGACGATATGTTCGGGTTCCGAATGCTGCATTCAAGTTCGTTAACGGGCAAAATCAGTAGAGTAGTTTCGGAGTTACTGCATTTGAAAATTTTTTATTATTTTCTTGGCATATCCAAATCTCATATCTAATCAGTTAGAAATTTGGTATTTTCAGGGAGAATAATGACGCGCAAACTCTTTCAAATTTTTCGTGGGGATCGTACCATTAGATTTTTTGTAAACGTAATATTTTGTGCGAGATAAATCGTAGAAATTTTCACGGTTTATTAATGACTGTTCATATCTCAGAGTAAGAAATAAACATACCAAACATTAGAGTGAGATGGAAAGCATTTCACTGCCACATTGGGGTGAAGTAAACAATTGGTTAGATTTGTATTTCTCCAATTCCTGAATATAATACAACATTTTCGTAATTTTGCAATAGCTGTAACGGAATAGCCTCAAGCAACAATAAACTGACAACAAATCATTGAAATAATTCAATTCGAAATGAAATGTAAAATCATCGCATCAAGGAACTAAACACTAACAGACAATGTTGCCAAGCTGACAGAATTATCTGTAACAGACGCAAGCCGTTAGTATCAGAGTAGGGAAGCGGTAAATCAATAATCCTAATACGGAATAAACATAAGGTACAATTTCGCAACGCCGGAAGTTTGTTGGCGCGTACAAATAGATTCTTCTTGGCTGCATAACAAATTCGTCAAGGCAACTCTAGGTTTACTTTTTACTTTGAGGTCCATATGCTTCCAAAAGACCAAATCGGTGTATTGGTTTCGGAGTACTCTATCTCAATCTCTGATACATATTAAACTTGATTTTTAGAACTTAGACAGTCACGATAATATTCGTCCTAAATATCAGAAATATTTCATCGGAAAATTTTCAGAAAAATTAAAAATTTTTGCCTGTAATGCTGGTCTGAATTTGAATACTCTGTGACCACATTCTATGATTTAGATGACATGATACAGATATCTTTTCGAAATAAGCATAAATATTACTGCAAAAAAAAGCACTTCGCACTATAACTTACATGAAAAAATCTTTCAAATGGGGCGGTCTACAAAATCATAACTGAAAATGAACGAATGATCCCGAGCTTTTATTTTCGGTTCTCGAGACCGCCTCAGAAGGTAACTACCACCCTGTACTTTCAGTAACGTTTGCAGTAATGTGTGCAGTTAAAAATTGTATAATTCAACTATTGTAACGCTTGACTAACTCCTGTTATTATTCAATATAATGGCTTCAAGAAGAGAATCCTTTATACTCATGATTGTCCTTCCACTTCATCAGAGAATTAACAGTACTAAAATTAAATGGCACTACAGAATTAACAGGCTCGAAATATTCAATGTTGCATGGTGAACGTGTACTAACATAAACACGTGTACCTTATTTCCAGAAGTATTACCAACAGCATGGAATAAATGATCTCACATTATTACCTATCGAACAACGAGTTCTGTTATAAAATTAAATTATTCGATTCATTACAGTTCACGCTTGAAGTTCCATATATGGGGAACTCAATCAACACTAAGTGTCAGTTGCAGGAACGTCCATTAAAATTTAAAGGTCCATTAAACTCTTAATCCTCCATTATTACAAGGAACTAATGGGGGATTAAGGTTTAATGGAGCATTAAATTTTAATGGACGTTCCTGCAACTGAGCATAAATCGTTCAAATACCATCATAATTAACAATTGAAGTTAATGGTTTTGAGGTCTTCATTAGGTACACAATCAGTGAAATATAAATCGCAACACCTAGAAGGATGTATCCACAATCATAATGCTGAGAGCCCATTTCACCACTTGCTGACGGAGTATATATAGTTCGTTTCAAAATGATTGTCATCAGAGCAAGCCATGAAAGTCCAGTCGGGGCTTTATTTCTAGTTACTAAAAGTCACTAAAATTTCTGTGGGTTCATCAGAGAAGGGAAATAAATAAACATAACCTAGAAATATATTTAATACAATATTTTTATTTTCCAAAGCAAATTTCTGAGCTTGAGAATGTTCCTGATTCTTAAATACCATAAGGATTGTGTAAATCTCTAAACCTACCAGCAGTATATAATTCTGGCACTGTATTGACAAATTCTCGTATTTACCATCATTTGCAGCTAAAGAGCGAAGAAAGAATAGGTATAGCCCCTAAGCTTGTGAATATCATGAAAAATAAACACAGTCATTTATATTTCAGTCCAGTTTAATCAATGGGATTCAGGTTTTATTACTATGTCGCTGCCTCAATAAACAAAACTATAAACTATCAAAGTACTCTAATGAGATGTCATTCATATAATTCACCGATGAAGATTGAGACTCTATTGAAGATAATTAAGATATATTTTCTTTTCTCTGACAAATTTATTTGTAATTATAACTTAAAATGAGTGTGTTCAACTCAAATTCAACTGAGATAGCCAAACTGGTGAAACGAAACAAAAGAACTTGTTGATACTTTGAAAGGTGTGGACCAATTTGTCATACATAATAAGACAAAAACACAAATTAAAGAATTTATTCAGTATGTACATTAATTGTACCACATTGTATAACTTTAATAAACTTATCACCGATTCTGTCTGTTTTAGTAAGAGGAATATTTCATTGAATAGCCAAAATATGAACCGATTGTGTGTGGCAAAGGTGTTAAAATTAAAGTGAAACATGTGGACCACAAGATGTTATCATTTTTGTATGAAAATCATACTTGTTTTAGAATATACTATTGCACAGATTAAATAATGATTCATTCATTCATATGCCTTGGTTACGTTTGATATGAATATTGAGTATTTGTTCGTTGATTTAACATATCCATTATATTAATTAAGTACTATTTCTTCAGATCCCCAAAAAATGACACAGTTTTCCCTAAGTCTAGATAGAGAAATGGTGAATATTTTGGCTTTTATTGGAAACGATTGTCAATTTAGCTTTTGTAGGTCTTGTTGGTGTCATTTTAGATAAAAGTCGATTAAGTTCCTTTGAGTGTTTGGAATTCAGAGGAAGCAAAAGTTAAAATTTGTTTCAATCCTTATCGTATGGGTAAGGAACACATTTAACATTGCTTAAAACTGACAATTTACAGTGAAAAACTAAAATAAGCTTCGGTACAAAATTGGGAAAATTCATTCAGAACATTATTCAAAAATTTTATTGTTAATTGGAGACAGAAATATTATATGCAATTCATCGAAAATAATTATTAAAAGTACAGTGGAATACTTATAGACTCATACATTTTACTATTTCTTTACATATTAGAATTATCTTCTGAATGCAGTGCTCCGAAGCGAACATAACATGTAAAATAACTGTTAGAGTAAACATCAAAATTGTATTAATAATTCACTTTCTATAAAATCCAACAAAGGATTCAAGTATTTTTAAGTTTATCATTTATAGGAAACTTATGTTCTTGTAGCCCTTGCCGAAATTACTTTTTTATTAGAAGCAGTCGTAGGTATATAATCAACTCTGATTGAATGATATGGTGCATTACCCATGATAATGACACACTTTGTATCAAATAACTGCAGAGAAGGTATTAATTGTTCAGTAATCCATTAATGAAATAGTTCCCTGTTGGGGCCGATTCGAAATTGGTAAAATATGAATGAGTTCAAAACACCACAAGAAATTGTTTTCAAATGGTATCCTGAACCTTATTTGAGATGGAAAATATTGTATTGAGTGGACTGTATAATTATGAAAATATGTATTTCCCAACACAACACGAAGGAACAAGTGTACAGTCAATTAAAAAAAATCACCTTACCTTTCTCCAGCAGTAGGTGGTCGCAAAGACCTTATCTTGATAACCACTCCACGAACAAATTGATTGAGCTCAACAACCGATCGGGATGGCAGGTCCTGTGTTGGGGGCTGAAGAAAGACTTTTACACTTGTTCTTTGTGTCCTCTCCTCAATTACGCCAATGATATCACTCACAGTGAAAACTCACTAACTTTTAGTTTTGTTATTATTTGTCCAAAAGATTTTGGATGAAATAATGATCGCAAGATCAAATTTTATTGGAAACTGAATTTGTTTGAAAACTTTATTTGGAAACGGTAAACAATGAAATGGATGCATATGCTAAGAAATCTGAATTAATTTCTTTTCAATGACAACGAATGAATTCAATATGTATAATGAATGTGCGTCGTCGCAAGGAAACCTACAGCTGGTAGAGTGGTAACATATTATTGTAAACAAACTTTACCGGGAAAAATAAAATGAAAATGAAACAATTTATTAGTGGGAAAATCGAAATATTTTAAATAATTAAATGATCAGACGTTCACTTTGGCGTGAACATCCCCATTCATTGTTTTATGCTAATCCATATCATTGATACCACTGTCAAGAATTGGATCACATCCAGGTAAAAATCCATCAAATACACTCATTGTTTTTGATTTTAGAAGAAATAAAGTCGTTTAATGTCTCTTTGAGGTATAATCATGTGGAATAGGTTTCCTTCCAGTGCTAACTCTGGCTCTAGTAACTTGCCTTCCACTTTTTCTCCGGAATTCTTCGAACAGTTCTAGGAGAAATCTGAAATTTTAAAACTTACTCAATCAGAAAACACATTGTACATGATCGTTTACCTGAAAAACGAGCCCAATGCCATTAATACTAGCCGAAATATCTGCTAACACCGATACACTGCCTGCCGTTCCCTATCTGCTAACACCGATACACTGCCTGGCGTTCCCTTGCAATAGATGAGAGGAATCTGGTTGTATTCCGGCCGTTTTCAATTCGTAATCAAATCAAAGTAGATTTAAGAGATATTTAAATCCACTTGTCGATTAAGATAAGAATATGAACTGATATTAACAAATAAATTCGAAATATCTTCAATAGTTTAACTCAAACTGGAAAAGTCAAAGTCAGTGATATTTTCAACACCAACCTAAATCGGCAAATCGAAATTCACCGAACGGACCGATACCACATATTTTCTATTTCGACTTCTCACAGCCGCCCGAGATGCCAATCATTTTGAAATGAACTATAGTTATATAATGTGTAATAGTTATATAATGTTCGCAATTCGTAATAGTTTATATAATGTTCGTTGTTTAGTTTTCTTTCTTGTGCTCTTTATTTATAATGTTGATTGAGGTTTCTTGGGTTTTTTTAGCACTAAGTTTTACCAGTAAATAGTTTTATTTACTTTTAATAAAATATATTGACTCCGACATATGTTCCGGCCTTATTATGGCCTTTTTCAAGGATAGTATATATAATATATTAGTGCTAAAAAAAAAACCCAAGAAACCTCAATCAACAATTTAGTTATATAATTTAGTTAATTTATGTTTTGCATTTGAAAAAAGTTGATTGGGGTTGCAGCTAGGGTTGAAGAAGAATATTTGATTTCATTGCTCAGTTTAGTTTAGTTTAGTTTAAAAAGGGGTTACAGTTCACTGTGACCTCAAGGTCCTATTGTGTCCCCTCACAGAGCTGTGTTACCACATCCTTCACAGCTCGCCTTCCAGTCCCAGAGATCTGATGAAATCCAATATCTGTGAAGGCTTCAACGAGGCTAGTTCCTCACTCTCACAAGTTTCTTGCCCAAGTCATTCTATCCTTAGGCTCGCAATGCCAAGGCATTCCGTGACTAGATGAATGGGGGTTCCTTCCTCCTCCCCACAGAACCTACACTCGTCAGTGTCCGACAATCCTATCCTCAACGGGTGCTTCCTAAGGCGACTGTGTCCTGTAAGGAAGCCAGTGAGGAGGTGTAATTATTTCTTACCAAGATCCAGATATCTTTTGGATCTTGCTGATTCTAACTTCCGAAGGAGCTTAGTGGAATGATCCAACCCTGGGGGATTCCGCCAGAGTTTTTTCCTCTCGGCTTTCTCCTTCTCCAGAAACTCCTTTTTACAGGTACATTTACCTTTACCACAGAAGGCTGATGAGTGACATTCGTGCGCCCTCTTTAGCAAGTGTATTGGCCTCTTCGTTTCTTTTGATTCCCGAATGGCCGGGAACCCAGGTTAAAAAGACCTTATTTTTTTGCCTACCTCATTGAGTATGTTCCGACAGTCCCAGATCATCTATGAGTCGATGACGTAGGAGCTCAGTGCTTTAATAAAAGCTTGACTATCTGAGTGTATGGGCTATATCGCACTTCTGATAGTTTCTTTCAAGATTGATATCTAGACATCTTTCAATATCAATGCTGACAATAACTGATAGCCATTTGGTTGAAATAAATGTTACTAAATCAAGAACACTTTCAGGTTTCCATTTTGGTATTTTATCGATGAATACTTTTTCAACAAAAAATATAGAGTACAATCATTCAATTTCAATGTCTGAAGACAATATTTGTTTATTTATTTGATTCCTGCTAGATAGCCGTCAGATTCTTCATATTACTCGGTGAAACAGGAAACAGAACTTAATTCTAATATCTACTTTGAACCAAATCACCCTACTTAACATACGGTTACTCCAAATCTGGAATGAGGGCTTCTTACCCTTTAGATAATTCTTGAATTGCATCTTCGGCAATCAGTTTCTTTCTAGGCCTATCTGAATATCGGAGACAACCAGAATCACTATCACTTTGTTGGGTCTTCGGTTGTTATAAGTTTGAAATAACAAGTTTTTTTTTGGTGAACCCGCAGTATTTAAATCTCAGACATAATCAGCAATGTCAACTTATGCCAAGAAACATTCGGCATATATCATAAGGCGTAAAGCAATTATTACTCGAAATTATTGAAACAATTTTATCAATGAATACAACAAAAAGTTGAAAGGGGATAATTTTTTTAAACATAGTTTATTATTGGAAACTTTCATATATTATTTTCGAATGCTTACACAAAAAGCATATAAATTATACTGGCATCTCATTTTTCAACGCCAATAACTTCTTGCAAGCTAGAAACTTGATTTGTTCGACTTGATCCCCAATAAATTTCATTAAAGATGAAAGCTGTACTTGGGTCTGGATATAAGTTTTCAACTCATACAGAGTTTGTTATATGAAAACTTTCGTTACTGCGTGAAGAAACTGTAATTTAGCTTCGTTTCTTTAGGCAAGCAAATGAAAACTTTCTTAATTTAGTTGGATCATATGAATCGTGGGCAATTTGGAAGGATTATTTATAGAAGTTTTTTTGAGGATCTGAAATTTACAATGGAGTCAATATGATCCGTTTGAAGTTTTTCTAAAGTCTCGTGGATGCAAAACTTGTTAGACCCCGATAGAAAGCTACGAAAACCTATGTGAAAGAAATGTTTACCCTATTCAGAATCTGATTGAATATTAGAGAAATTGGATAGCTGAAAAAAATTGATTCTACGTGTATATCGAATGAACTTCTTTCGAAGATTTTAATCATTGGATCACAGCCCTTCTGCGGTTTCCCATCTGGTCACCCAATGATTTCAGTTAGGAAATGGGAACAAAAACAATGATTAGATCATGGCAAATAGCCGAAAGCCAGAAACAGGACAAATCATTCCACCAGAATATCAGAAAATGACCAGCATACTACTAGCTCTCTTCTCAGTCAGTCTGCCATACCGTTTCCGACCATTCCAAGAGCCAAGAGCCCATGCAAGGTTGACCTGGTTGTTTAGACCGAATGCACTCAGTAGTAGTTGAGTTATGTGCTCGTAGGGCTGCTTTACTCTCAGATAATATAAATATTTTTTTTCGGTAATTGCATCTCTCGGACATAACGATATGCTCTCTCTTATGGCGAAAGTTTCCGCTTGAAATACTGGTGGAAGCTCCTTGCTATAGCTAGTCCGTTCACGAAAGGTTGAGCGCATAGTAGGCGTTTGTTTATTTATCTGATGTTGGCAGTATTTGCTGTCATAACGTGAAATAAAGTCAACGTTGCCGAATGTACCCGGCAGAGTCCGACGAGCTTGCGAGTTATCAGACAACTCTATGCAATATTGACAACATTGCGTATCAATCTGACAAGAAACTAAATAACATAACCTAAAATTTAATATACACAGTGGAATATGCCAAATTTCCATGGCCAACCGACGGCTCAATTCATTCGAAATTCGTGTCTCACAGCTAGGTTATGTACATTTTGGAGCTCTCTACGCTCATTTAGAATTCGAAAATGACCCCTGTTGTCCTGTATTTTTTTCCCTAGCCACCCTGAGAGTCCATTTGGATGGTCACATTCTAAGAATAGTTCTAGAGGAGGCAGCTCTAGAATAACTTATTAACGGCGGTCGGGCAGAGGCTGATATTTCGAACCAAAATCGGTTCTTCTTCAGGATGATCTGACAAGATATTGTTTAAGTTGACAAGGGCGATATCAATATCAGATCATCCTGAAGAAGAACCACTTATGGTTCGAAATATAGATAATAAGGCGATAGAGTTGTGGTCATTGCCTAATAAATTGCCATAGTACCCAAATCGCTCCTTCCTACTTTCTTCGGTAAATAATTGATAATATTTTATATGCTCAACTAACTTCCGGCTGTTTGTCAATAGATAGATGTCCTGCCAGACCTTTGCCATAAAAGTCAATCTGGACATTCTTCCTCTTGTGTTCTTTTTGGAATTTGAGCAGCCAAATGGGCTATCGGGTTGGCAAGAGGAATAAACCTAAAACCGAGGTACAGCAGGGGTGATATTCGCATTCTCAATGAATGTAGACAGCTCCTAGATGTAGTGGCACGAGGAGACACGAAATTCAAAATAATAACAACGTGACATTTCCCAGTCGCCACCCACAATTCGGGGGCTGATATGTTACACCACTCCCGTTCGAATATATGGAGTATGAAAGCTTCCAGCGGAACGCCCAAATCATTTTTGGGTTCTTAGGGGCATACGCTGTGTTGATTCCCATACCTATGAAATAGAGAGGCTATATCAGCTGTATTTTCCAGAACCTATGGACCAACATTCATCACCAAACCGTTACACAAAACCAAAGCCATATGTTCGATTTCGCGATGCATTAATTGAAACATGGGATTACAGAACTGTCAACGTTGCAAGATAATGGGAATGTACTGGCGTTCTGCTGGAAGATTTCATACCTCATATATTCGAACGGGAGTGGTGATACATATCAGCCCCGAGTTGTGGGTGGCGACTGGAAAATGTCACGTTGTTATTATTTTGAATTTCGTGTTTCCTCGTGCCACCACATCTAGGGGCGGTCCACACTTATTGAGAATGCGAATATCCCCACTGCTGTACCTCGGTTTTAACCATTTCGTCTCTATATATTTTTACATTCCTTATGTACGTAATAGATAACAAGCCTAAATTCAGCTCCCTTAGCGAACGTCATGATTATGAGAAGAGACATAGGAACACCTTATGTGCGCAAAGCTATGCAACAAACTCCCAAGCTCAATGAAGACATTGCCGAGAAGCAGGCTGCGAAGTACTTTGAGGAATTTTCTGCTTGAAAACAGCTTTTACTCAGTTGAGGAATTTTTCGCACATATGTTTTGAACATGGTGAATATTCATTTTATCCGTGCATTGATTCAATTGTATACGTTTATTATTGTGACATAGCATGTAAGTGTTTATTTGTGAAAAAATATACTATACTATACGATATTGCCCTTGTCAACTTGAAACAATATCTTGTCAGATCATCCTGAAGAAGAACCGCTTATGGTTCGAATATAGATTAATAAGACGATAGATTTGTTATCATTGCTAATAAACTGTCTTGGTAAGTATACATTTATATCATTTTTGGGTTCTTAGGGATATAGGTTGTGTTGATTCCTAAAATTATGAATAGAGAGGCTATATCAGCTGTATTTCCCAGAACCTAAAGACCAACTTTCATCACCAAACCGTTACACAAAACCAAAGCATATGTTCAATTCCGCGATGCATTAATTGAAAACATGGGATTACAGAACTGATAGTCTACGTTGCGAGATAATGAGAATGTACTAGCGTTCCGCTGGAAGATTTCATACTCCATATATTCGAACGGGAGTGGTGATACATATCAGAGCTCGAATTGTGGGTGTGTTGCTGAATTATATCTAGGAGAAGGCGATTCGAATTTCCTTCTGGGCAGCAGGGAATCATTTTAATGAAATTATTTCATTTGCCCGATGCAACGACCGCATTATACTGTCAATTTCCGAAGCTGATTCGCCTGATTCGATTGGTAATAACGGGTTTCGAACCAGTGTAATCTTGTTTGTGGTCAGACAATGGGTTGATCTCCTATTTCTTCAGATTAGCTGGAGTAATTTGAAGTGAACCTTTTCTGTGATAAATATTTATGAGATCGTTTTTGGTAGAGAAAAAAATATGTGTCAGTCAGCGCAGTTCTCAGAAGTGATCTAACGAGTGGAGAAAATGAAGGAACTCGAAAAAATTAATTACTCTATGAGGTTTTTCGCTAGCGCCATTTTTTTTCGATTAAGCTTTGAAGTATGATTCAAAGTACCAAACTGTGAACCGCTTTCATTCAAGTTTATACAGCGTGTTCTGATGAATAGCGGAACTCACATGAATACGACCACTGTCGTTTGTAGTATGATAGATACATGAGGAATTTGAAAAAGGGAACAGAGTCGAATATACCCATATTTGAGGGTATTAAGGATTCTATTGTGCTCCCTATTAGAGCTGTTCTCACAACTGTTATACCATAGCTTTCCCTTCATTCCTAGAGCCGTAATGAACTCTAATATCTGGAAGGTCTTCAAGAAGGCTAAATCCGCTCTACTTCAATAATTTTCCTGTTCAAGACATTTTTTGCTCAGGCTTGCAATTGCTAGGCCTTCTGTCACTAAGTGAACAGGAATTTCCTCCTCCTCACCACAGAATCTACACTCGTCAGTTTCTGTTAAGCCGATTCTCATCATATCTTTCCAAGGCGACAATGTCGTGTTAGAAAGCCAGTGCCTTACTTATTCTTGCTGAGATACTTTTTGGAATTTGCAGTTGAGAAGTTCCGAAAGACTTCCTTGGAATGATTAATTTCTGGAAGAATCCCCAAAGTGCTTCTCTCTCAGTTCTTCTTCCTTCTCCAAGAACTCTTCCTTATGGGTCGATTACATTGAGATACTTTACAAGCTGCTACTGAGCGAATTCAGTTGCTGATTGTGAATTCGCTGAGTGTAGTCGTGTTCACAAGCCACTAAACAATTTGGTGAGTTCTCATCTACTCAGTGGTTCCTGGTTCTTGAATTTGAAAACTTATTTGACATTTATCTTAGATCCTTGACAACGATACAAACATAAACCTCACCTATAGTCCGTTCACGAAAGGTTGAGCCGTCGGTTGGCCATGATAATTTGACATATTCCACTGTGTATATTGAAATTTTCGGTTATGATGTTTATTTTCTTGTCAGATTGATACGCAATGTTGTCAATATTGCATAGAGTTATCTGATAACTCGCAAGCTCGTCGGACGAGGCCGGGTACATTCGGCAACATTGAATGTATTTTACGTTATGACAGCAAATACTGCCAACTTCCGATAAATAAAGAAACCCCTACTGTGTGCTCAACCTTTCGTGAACGGAGTATAGATTGCTAGATTGTTGTCTGCAGTAGCAGCTTGTAAAGTATCTCAAGTAATCGACCAAATATAGATGCATTTTCCTCTATGACATAAAAGTTCTGGGTCAGTAAGTGGCAGTAAGCTAGTGTGTTAGCCTCTTGATTTTCTCGGACATTTTGTGATAATGTGTGTTCTTCTTTGAATCCGAATCTCTGTTTTTCATAATGAAATTCATCTTGCATGTTTGTACGAAAGTCGACAATATTATGGTTTTTTTTGTGAACCTTTTTCTGAAAATATCGACTTCTATATTGGATACTGAAAACCTTTTGAGATGAAATACCAATCGATCCCTCTTAGTTGCCTAATCAAATTTCTTCCAGTGGAAATTTCTGTATAAATATCTTCAAATATGCTAATAATAATACGACCTCATCTTTGGATTTGTAGAATTTGTCTATCGACCCCATCCATTTGTCCATTTACAATTCAAAACAAACCTTTCAATTACATCGCAAATTGATGAACATTCAATGGTTCTGGCAATTAGTTGCCATTCCATTTCCTCTTGAATTTCGGACTGTTTCACTAATTGAAGTCAACACTGGATGAAGCCAAAGCCGTAGCCCAAAAAAAAATTTCCAATGAAAAATGACGATTTTTAAAGGGAACTGTTCTAATCCTGTACTCCTGAAAATTCCTTGGTATGTTACCACATCAAACCCTCCCTAGCTACAACCTTGAATGAAGCTCAATAGAATACTCTCACTGGTCTGACGATGAAGTCATATTCGTGGTTCTTACACTGAATTGTAGACTTAGGACTTTTCATTTCAGACCCATCACATTATCAACAATATAACTTGAACAGAGATTTCAGCAAGAAAACAATTTAACAAAAAACGTTTTCCATTTCGTGAAAAAGAATTGCTTGCTTAGACTCCATCGATTTAATATCTCAACCGTTTCTATAGTCACAGGCTCGAGTATTGACAAAACTTGACGTAGAGTAGGACAATTTCAATATCACAGTTTTTATCATGGAATACACCCAGAGAAGATCCTACGAAACTGACGATTTATCATCTGGAAGGTCTGTGCCCTTCGACGAAGAACCTGAACCTGGCGTGCAAACTCACGACGATAAGGAAAAACACAAGAAAAAAACCGTCAAAAGAAGAAAGTCAAAGAAGAAGGGACTACTTCCACCAGTTGAAGATAAGAGATCTATCAATGTATCCATAGACGACAGATCAAGAGAAAGCATTCTGAGCCAGAAGTTAACTTTCCTCAAGAGACACAAGACTCCAGTAAAGAAGAGAGTATCAGCCAAGCTACAAACTATTTAGACCCAAAAAATAAGGAGAGATCGAACGATAAATATTTCTCTCAAGCTCCTGGTGTGGGTCCAGATAATCTGAGGGATCTAGACAGTGAACCTTCACCATTTTTGTTTCCAAAAGATTTGGAACAATTTGCTCAAAAAGTCCTAAACAAAGCATGGAGAAACAACCTGAGAACAACAGAGTTAGCCAAGAAGTTCTACGAAAGAAACAACTATCGAACACGGCAACAAGGAGACCTTCTGAAGCGATTGTATACCGAGGATCCGGACGTAAGCAATCTGAAGTATATCGTTGATATTGATCCTGACTTCTTCAAAATAGCCGATGGCAGCCAATTCCAGACAAGCTGAATATGAGAGATTACATAGATACTGTGAGAGATGTACTTCGTACCAAGATTATAAATGGGTACCGTGAAGATGACATTCTTCTCATAGAAGAATCTCTCAGGTTGGAGCAGAAGATGATTGATGAAATAAAAGAGAATTACCAAATTTACGTCAATACTTTTGAAGAATTCCTATACAATGATCACACATACTCGATGAAACTTCTACGTCAATCTGAACAAGAAGCTGTACTAGCCTATGAAAAGTACGAAGAATACAAAGAATTGAGTAAGGAATATGGAGCCTTGAGATCAATACTCTATAATTCAGAGGAGAAATGGAGAAACTGCAAGATGTACCAGAAGTTTCTATATCTGGTTAGTCCACTATCTTGGAGAAAGCAACACGATTTCTACCATTTCAAAAGTCCTGACGAGCCTATAGAAGGAGCTGAAGGATCTGCTGCTATATTCGGAAAATATAGGCTTGGAGACAAGGAAGCTGAAGTGTCTTTGGAAGATCTTATTGGACAGTTCTTGGATGATTGCGCGACCCAGAGGGAACCCGAGTTTGTACTTCGAGGACCCAGAACAGTTGCTGGACGTCTTCAGATTCATGGAACTGCAGAATTTAAATTCGCTGTTACATTCTGAGGAGCTGGCTGCGCCTTTGGAAGCTGTCAAAGCTGGGATGCAAAAGGCTGAGAGAATGTTTGATATGGAGATCCAGAGTTTGAAAGAGGCGATTGACAAATTGGCTGGTGGTATAGCGTGAGTACTGATCATGAAAGTACAGGGTTTTTCACCATAATTTGACCCCCTCTTTGACTTTGCTACTAAAAGAGATACAAAAAAATGTTTCATAAGAAAGTTTCACGTAATCAACTGAGATTTTTCAATATGACTTCACAAATTGAAATATATACAGGGTGGCCAACATATTGATGGCAACTTCATTTTTCCAAATGGAACACCCTGTATCTTTTTCCATATTTGGCTAGCTCTTTTTCCCTTGATTTCGAATATGTTATATACGTTGGTCTATCTTTCTTATTCTGAGCACCACAGAGTTTCAAATTTAAGGAACCATCTGGCAAGCTCAGCAACTAACTTTAATTTCTGATTTGAATCAGAGCCATAATAATGCTATCAAAATAGTCTGAACAACTTGAAACAACAAAAACTATGTGTATTGAATGAAGGTGGTCATTTTGAGCAATTTCTTTAGTTGATGTTATTCATACCATACTACCATTTCTACCATAGTTTATTATTTTCATTGGTTGAGTAATTGTTGAGGTTTCATTTAAAAATAATACTTTTAAGTAAATTGTTTGAATATAAAGGATCTCGTAGGTATTTCACATATTTTTTTATTTCAACAACTCTGAAACTCTGAAAATTGAAGAGATACTCCCATGCGCATACTTATATATTCGAGATCAGGGGGAAATGGTCTATCAAAAGATGGCAGAATATACAGGACAGAGTGTCCCATTTGAAAAATGTAGTTGCATTCAATATGTTGATCACCCTTTAAATATTCCAATTGACGTTATCATAACTCCAAAAATGAGCATTTTCAGTAAACGCAGTCTGCCACTTGAAAAATGATTATAAAGCTTGCCTGGTGGTTCTTAAAATTTGAAACTTTGTGGTACCCAGAATAAAAGTGATAAACCAAAATAAGTTACATATCAGAAATCAGGGGAAAAAGAGCTCGCCAAATACGGAAAAATAAACAGGGGTTTCCATTTGAATAAATGAATAATAATAATATCGTGAAACCTCAGTCGATTTCGTGAAATTTTTGTATGAAACATTTTTCTGTGTCTCTTTTAGTTTAGTGAAAAACCCTCTACAATAATATTGCGTTGAAAAGGTTGTCCCGAAATAAATGCAACAAAATTCAACAGGAGAATCTTGAAGAAATTTAGGCGGCCTCTATTGTTTATTTCTGTAAAACGGGCTCCCATTTTGGACTTGCAGAATCGCTTTATATCAATATCTCAGAACAATGTTGCATTTTCCAAACTTCATACAAAGGTTACTAGAAATTTTTTTTTAGATTTTCAATTCCAGTCTCTGAAACAGAAACAACTTTAAATGTCTATTAGACTGCAAACGAAAAAGGACACCTTTTTATCCTTTTTATTTATTTTCTTTTTTAGGTTTGCTGTTCGGCAACAATTTTTATCAGAACCAATTTGGTCCTGAAAAATTAGTGCAAGGATTAACGCAGGAGCATTTTTTCATCTTGATTGAGTGAAAACCTAAAAAAAAGTTTTCTAGAAATGCAAAATCCTCCCAGATTATATTTCAACCGATATTTATACAAAGGTGTTCTCAAATATAATGAATCAAGCAGTTTTACCCTTCACGAAAGCTTTCTTAGCGACTCCGAAATGAGGGACTATTTCAAAAAAATAAATATGTATAGGGGTATCACAATTATCATGTTTCTTCGCTTATCGAGATGGGAGAGAAGAAAGAGCAAAATATCTGGAAGAACTTGCAATGGAACTAGTTAATGGTGAATGAATTCAGGAAACTAGTAGTGGACGATGACATACTGAATCTCCATGTCTTCGTCGAAGATGTGTATGAAGCTCGTATTGGGCCAAACGATGCCAACCTATCTGTCAAGGATATGATGAGAGGAATAGAGATAAAGGTATGAAGGAAATAAGGCAAAGTTTCTAAATGTAATTTATACAATTGATATTTGAAAATTTGGTCACAGATTCTCAAAACAAAATTATGATATTCTTGTTTTTTTTTAATTCAGGAGATCCCCTGTATCGGAGCTGCAGCTCCTGATTTCAGTCCCTGAACATGTCATTTTTAGTTCACTTTCGTATCAGTAGATCATACGAAAATCACTGAATTTAGTACACAGGAGTTTAATCATAAGCGGACCTACCTATTTTGTAATGTTTTCCTCTTTTTTTGGAGCCCAATTTCTTAACGATCGTGTGCAGATGATATCTGACAAAACATTGACCTGTAAGAAGCGAGTAGGTAGCTTTAAAAAGTTTTTGAACGAACTCAAAAATATCTGAGACTTTTTGAGGGGCGCAATCAGTTTTTTGTTTGCCTTGATTCGAAAGGGGGCTTGAGACTGGTAGATAGAATTTTTCATCAACATGATCTGGTAGGTGATTTCATAAACATAAACTTTTCTGAATATGATTCTGGCATTTGTAACAGTCTAACCATTTCCAAGTGTATTTCATAAAGCGTCAATTGTATTTCAGAAAACGTCAATTGTATTTCAGATGAGTCAATTGTATATCAGAAATCATCAATTGCATTTCAGAAAACATCACTTGTGATTCAGATCAGTCAATTCAATTTCAGAAATCGTCAATTGTATTTCGGTAATCGGTAATGGTCATTGGAATTCAATTTATAGGTACACACATTTACATATAGCAGAATTTGTTCATTTTAAATACGGTTTATCCTCCTCAGTTCCAAGACAACACTGAAATTGAGATAATTGTGATATTGGAAATTAAAATAATTTTCCTATTCTGAATTGCAAATGACGGGTTCTGAAATACATATGATATAATCTGAAATACAATTGACGCTTTCTGAACTACAATTGACTAATCTGAAATACAAGTGACGCTTTCTGAAATACAATTGACTAATCTGAAATACAAGTGACGCTTTCTGAAATACAATTGACTAATCTGAAATACAATTGACGCTTTCTGAAATACAATTGACTAATCTGAAATACAAGTGACGCTTTCTGAAATACAATTGACTATTCTGAAATACAATTGACGCTTTCTGAAATACACTTGGAAAAGGTGTAGAGCTTTAGAAAAGAATTTTTAATTTATAAATAAATGGAAAAATGTACCACCAGTTTTCAGGATACTTCCATGTAAATGTTCATTTCCAATTATAAAATTTTGTTTGGTCTAATTCTGTATGAAGTCGAAGAAGAGTTTTGCAATATACTTGTATGTCTATTCAACTCAATTTAAAATGTCAACAACTACCGGTGTCTACTGTCTACTCAATAAGATTCCTATTATTGAGTCATCGTAGCCACGGTCAGAACGTTTTTCTATTCGATTTTTTTCAATTGGTCCTCGTAATCATTATAGCAATCATAGACGTAGATTTCCAACGATGATTCGCGAAAGAACATCATAATTCCGCAATAACCAGATGGATTATGTTGAAGGATAATTTCCTCAGGGTCCTATCAAGCTGCTGACGCGATATCTGATTCGATGTTATCGCAGAATAGAGAAACATAAACCGCTACTCAACGTCAATTATTGTTAGGTATTCTCGTTCTGGTGACCAGTGTATAATTGTGCCGAATCGGCTACAAAAAAACTTTGGTAGGGAAATCGATGAATGGGAAGATTCGAACATTTCAAAGAAGAGATAATGGCTGAAGCAATTTCAATACCAGACCATAATGGTTCTTTTTGTTCGACACGTTACCTGGCAAAAATGCACTGTAACTGAGACTAGGTTTGACTGAATGCAGAGATAGTCATATCCGCAAAGATAATTTGATTCAATTCGCGTTATGATTTTACTTATTCGATATTATTTCATCATGGAAGTCAGACTTATTGAAGCTAGAGATAGGGTAAAAACTATAGTGATTGATACCTTAAATGCATGGATACATTCAGTAGGCGAATTTGGTTCCTTATTTTATCCTAACACCATGGTTATTATTACGGAACTATAGTTGAATGTTGCTATTTCGGTATTACCTTCAAACTCTCGATAAATATCGATTGAATATTCGAGGTAACACCAATTTCGTCGAGATTACATACTTCGATAGTAATTGACACCCAGTATGATAGTCATTGACATAATTTCATCTAACTTTTGCATCAATTTTGATTATGATATCATCTTGCTTTCTCTCACTCATACATTCTCATTATTTGGGTCATTGAGACATTCATACTAAAAATAATAGAGAAATAAGAAGGTTCAGACAATTTTATTCCATATAAACAAAAAAAAAATAACAAAAAGGATAAGTGATCTTCACATATATACCGATGTAATAAACTATTTAAGCTATCTAGGGTCTTTCATATGTGTCCCCATATTTCAGAATGTTTTATTTCTATTTAAGTCCTCAAGTTATCATTCTGAAAACGGCATCATTAGTTATTTGGCGCGAGATTTTGCAGTAGTGTTAATAAGTGTACAGGGTTGAGATGAAGTTCGGCACCAAATTAATATCTTTAAAACAAAATGGCGATATTATTTAAATTTGGCAGCTGAGTGTAATGGACCACAATGCATCTGATGAGCATTTTCATTAGTGACATACTTCCGGTTTAACCGGAAATGACCTTAATTTTTTTTTGTGTGGTCCATTACACTCAGCTGTCAAATTTCAAAAATATCGCCCGTTTCGTTTTAAAGATATTGATTTGGTGCCGAACTTTATCCCAACCCTGTATATGTTTACTCATAAGGATAGTGACTGCACATAATGCGTTCATTTTCCGATTTTGTTTTGTTTCATATTCGTTAGAAGTTTTTTATTGGTTGGAAGGTTCCAAAGAATATTTAATTGATGTAAGTAAACTTTTCAAAGAATTATATATTAAGGTTGAAGCCTATGTCAATCACTGTGCGATGTAATATTATTGACATATGGTTTAAACTTAAAATATTAATCATTGAAAGGTTTACTTACATCGATTAAAATTCCTTGGAATATTCCAAATATTAGAAGAAACAAAAATCGGAAAATATACGCAATTGTATGCAATAGCTATCCTCTGAACATAAACACTTATTGACACTACTGCAGAATCTCACACCAAATATCAAACGATGCCGTTTTCAGGATGATAACCTGAGGAAATTGAACTTAACCTTTGAAATAGAAATAAAACATTTTTAAATAGGTAGAGACAGAAAAAACCTTAGAGACTCGTAGCACCAATAATTTATTACATCAGTATATCTATTTATGATCACTGCGTCAATCACTATCAGGTGGTCAACAACTGAACTTCTCACCTACTCTCTCATTTGGAAATTTAGGAAGGTGAATTTATAATGTGCCACACATCAAACAAAAAACAATAAGATTAAAGTAATTTGAGTTGAATGATTAAATCCACAGAATAGTGCATTAGTTTGTTTAGACATCTCATCGCAGGTTGTACCCTGAAGTCGTTTCGATTACGAAATCCTCTTCTCTTTGCTGTTGTTTTTCAAGTGAATAAACATTTTTACAAACGTATAGTATACAAAAGTTCTATCTATTTCGGAAAAAAAACAGTATGTTATGATACAAGTAGTGTAAGTTTTGAAGGCACTTCATACACGTGCGTTCTTCCTAGACTCTGGAGGAAGATCGTGTGTTGTGTGCAACATATTTCTTGCCCGTCACAAAATTTTCACTCAGCTACAAATCTGATTCATAAAGAGAATTGATCAAATTGAAATAAATAAATCATATGACTTTTCGAGACCAACGAATTCACTTGAACCTAAAATTATCCCTTTTCGACCTAAATATTCGTGCGTCGGACGAACTGAAATGTCAGTGAAGGGCCCTTCTCTTTCAGATCTTCTTCAAACGTATAATTGCTGCATGCAGCAATTCCTGTCCTGGAAATACTCGCTTATTTGTAATTTGGGGGTAACTTTTGGGGAATTGAATACCACCTGTGATCTACTGTTCCCAAATAAAGATGATACCAGCTTTTTTCTAAAATGTTTCTCTTCTATACAAATAATGGTCCATCTCACTTAGCACAAGTAAAAGTTAAAATTTTGATGAAAGCTAGTCAAAACCAATTTCATGATATTCCTTATTCTTGTTAGTTCAAACCACTGATCGTATGTCTCGAAAAAACAATTCATTGACAAATTCTCAGTATAAAATCAATAATTTCTTCCAGTACCGCAACGAACTACTGCAATTAGAAAATGCCTTCGGAAAGTACTAAATTAGAAGCTAGCTGTTATGCAGAAGAAGCAAGGATGTCTGAGAATTGCGGAAAAAGCTTCAAGAAAATCATGGAATTAGAACGATTGACATGTATCGACTGCTCAAAGCATTCACTCCTCCTGAGGCTAAGACAACTAGAGGTAAGCATTCTTTCCATTCCAAACTTTTGCCATACCCAAATCAGTATCATTATACATAAGGTTCTCCGTTTCTCAAGTAATTTGCTTTTAGGAGCATTTTCTAAATTATAATAAGCTTTTTATTTTCGATGATTTTTTCTCTAGAGTCTTTTAGGTAAAGGTTTTGATGTGTTAGTGGGTGTTTTCCTCAACCTTCTACACTAATGGAAAAGGTACGGTTTTCGAGACGATCTTTTGAATGGCCAATGTTTTTTTACACAGAATGGGTACTCTTGTCATACGCTCTAAAACAGGACCTTTTTCGAGAAAGTCGACGTTTGTTGAAATAAATGGTAATTTTTTTTAAATAATTTCTCTTTAACTTTTTTCAAACAGTAAAAAAATGGACCGACATAAAATTTGATTTTGAAGTAGAGGGAAAACAATAAAAAACCTTCACTCATTAAGACTTGAGGGAAACAAATTCGCAAAAACATTTATTATTTTATTATTATGATGAGGAAATGCTTAGGAAAACTGAGTGGTGTACCATAAAAGGTTTCTGCAATATTCGCAATAAACTTTATTTTTAATTCAACACCCATCACCAAAACCATCTATTTAAGCGGGTAAGTTAACAGAATCTGTTTTCATATTATTGGACGAACTATAACGTCCTGAAATTTTGTAGCACTTATTAACTTCACTTGAAGAGTAGCCTTTAGTCGGTTCGAAGACTCTTCTTCTTCTCTGTGCGGTGCCTTACCGGCCGAACTGAGGCCTAGTGGCCCATTATTCACCCGCATCGTTCTATAGAGACTCAGCTCCTCAGACACGAAGACAGAAATGTCGCGAGCCTGCCAGGAGTGGTCCCCTCTCACCATAGGAATAGAAGGTGTTGGATTTCCTAGGTGTTTTGACCTTAACTCAGTAGGGTTTCCACAGTTGAACAAAATATGAATAAGAGACTCACTTTAACTTCAATAAATTTCATTTATACTCTCGTTGAACTATAAAAGTTTAAATTTATACACCTATAATAGGTACTTGGAAAACTATCAAATGCCATTTCTCTAGAAGACAGACAGATAAATAAAGGAAACTATCAATTCAAATAATTAAATAAAAAATAGTTAAAGTGTACTAGTTACTTTAAGTGACCGTCTCAAGTGTTTACCGAGAATGAGGTGATTTCAAATACAGTGTAACTTCCCTATAACGAACGTGTGTACAACGAATTTCTCTGTATAACGAATTTCGTTCAAGGCATTTCACCTTGAATCCAAATTCCATGTTGAAAAAACCCTCTTAAACGAATAATTATCTCTATAAAATACGAAATATTCAAAGAACATCAAATGATTAATGGTATTGGTAAGAAGGTATAAGTTTTGGTTTTTTTTCGAAATTTTTCCGGACGTACGTAATAAATCCCGACCTTAAACTAAATCATTACGGCGGGCAGAGAGATCCTTCTGAAACAGTCTCAAATACAGCCCTGTGTGTTTGGTTTCAATCTAACCATTACGCTAGCGTGAAAGTTTGTGCGAAAATGTCTAAAAGGATGTGCTTAAGTTTGAATTATAAACTTAAATTCATCAATGAAGTCGACGGCGACATTTCCGACTATAGAAACAAATTTTCTGTATTACGAAATTTCTTCCCCAAGTAGCACAAAGTCACAAACTTAACACTATGACTACTTATAATGTCTCAAAGACTACGTATTTGCGATATTTATGACCAAACGTTATTATGGCGATTTAAAACCATTAGGCGTTTGTTATGAGGTCGTATAGTAGATATTAAAAACTCAATAAAGAATTCTCAACATTATGTTTGTAATGTGGTTTTTAGAGAAAAGAATTGAATATGTTGTAGCGTATAACGAGAAATGGTCGTTATGTGGTTGTTATAACTACGATTAAATATTGTTTTAATGTACACATTTTTTGAAACGTTTCAGCGACTACATATTGCAATTATGTTGTGAAGTTATATTGACTGTTGAATGTTGTCATAATGACATCGTGATGTGTGTGCCTTTTTGTCGTATTGGTATACGTACGGAAGTCGCAGCATTGTACAAGATATAAGTCATGGACATTTTGAAAAGTTCTGTAGACGTATATATAACTCAATTACGACTAAGGTGTGCTACTTGGGTCATAACGAATTTTTTTGCGGATTTAGCGCTTTCGTTATAGCAAAGCTCCACTGTATTATTACAAGGAGAAATTATAAAAACTACAATACCCTCAGAGTTATTGCCATTCATTTTTATCATCTGCGAGAGCCGCGTTGGCTTTGGTTATCGATGTTACCAGTTTTGGATATATTTATAGGAAAACTTTCAGTTTTGATAAAAAAAACCAAAACCCTACTCGTCGGCTGCTTTTGCTGTATATATTATTTCATTACAGGTGAGCTTCTTAGAAGTGAGCCTCTGTCTGTTCATTTATATAATCTTAATTGAAGTGTTCATTTTGTTTTTACAGTCAAATAAACTTTATTATTATTATTATTCCAGACCTAAATGGCGATCACCACCTCCTAACCCACCAAAGCCACCACCAAAGGTCGTCCGAGAACTGACGGATTCGGAGCAGGACTATCTGAAATTCTTCACAGAGTTTTGTGCGATAAGGATGATCCCCTCAATTATGGTATCGATGTAACCCTACCTGCCTCCACTATTGAAGAGAAACAGAGCAGGAGGAAAAAGAGGGTGCTGATGACGATGACAGCAACGGTGGCGATGAATATACCGAGGATAATTAATTATTTTCAATTGAAAATGTGTGGGATTAGAATTCGGTTCTGATACATATTCGGTTTGATCACTATTCAACTGGTGCTACTGGTAGTAGTTCGCCTATTGTTTATATTATATATTGTAGATGACTTTTATTATTATCACTCTTTACTTAGACCGTCGGTTATTTTATGTGTGATAGATACAGCAAATTCTTTTCAAATCATTGGAAATTATGACATTCCTGATAACAAAATTTCTTTAAAAAAAGAGCAGACTTCTTTATTGTAGGGAAATGTCATTTCCTAGAAAATGATATTTCCTTACACTGTTACTGTTCTACATGAAACGATTATGTAGGACTTTTTTCCTGATTTCTTCAGCAATAATTTTTATGTAGCTATATTCACTACCCCTGGAAGACGCCCAGGAATAGAAGATATTTCATCATCTCTTATAATTTTACTATCGAGAACACGAGTAATCAAATTTATAAGCCTCAAGTTTGATAATTCAACCTTAATACGTTCTCATTGTAACTCAAGTAGGTAATTGCATGTATTTCGAATTTAAGAGCACCATTCGCTTTCGAATAGAATTATTAGCAATTTCTTCAAAATTCATCGATATTTTTCGAAATTCAAATGATTGGCTGAAAATAGTAGCCACATTTTTGGACTCTGGCTCTGTGCGAGCAATTTTTCATGTAGTCGCCAAGAATGTTAGATTTTTCTCAAACAATAAACAATGAATTATGTTGATGTTTGATGTTTTATCTATTTATTCATTCATCGACTTGAGCCTATTAGCCTATTAGCGATCGGATAATATCACACCTACCAAGGGAACATTCATTCATCCCAGATAGCAAGTATCAGGGGATTGAGCTCTGAGGTGTTCGGTGTTCTTCTTTTCCTGGTCCTAATTGTTCGTCCTTCGTTGCTTGGTTCTGGATTTATTGGTTGATGTCCTGGTAGTCGGTCTTGCATATTTCCCTCCTTGGTTGTTCCTGGTGTCCATCGTGACCTACAAACTTCCTTACCGTTCTAGCAGTACCTATAAGTACTGATTATTGCATTACTTTGGAATTGTTGTTATTTCGCTTTTAGGAATAATTCCTGTTGTTGATATGATAATGGGAATGGGTCTGGTAGTAGATATTCCCCCACTGCCTTTTGATCTGACCGTATTTTTGAAGCAGATTGTTGTTATTCGGAATGGCTACGTCTATAGGTATTGCTCTCTTCTCTTGTTTCTTCACTAGAATTATTCTGGCCTGTTATTAGCAACTGTTAAATTCGTAAGTACTGTGCGATCCCAGTATAGCCTGTAATGGTGGTTTTACAGTATTTTCAGGCTGATACTTATAATATGGAATTGTTTCTCACTGCAGCATCTTCAGTTGGATGGCGAGTTCCCGATGAGGTATTTTACAAACTGCATATCGACTCTTATATTCATTTCCAGCAAACATTTGGCAGCCTCCTGTAATATGCTTATGTTTGGCATCCGTAGCGGCATCTATTGTCGGTGAGGATCCTATCCTTCATGATATATTTCTGATAGTTTTTAGTTTGCACTACTTGATCTTGAATGGCAAGGAGGAAACCTTCTGTTTCAGGAAACAATCTTCCAGAAGTCAGCCAGATATCCAACGCAGGAATGTCGACATGTTCTTGGGTGACCTCGTTCAGGTGTCTTCTTAGACTATTATTCTTAGTCTAAGGGTGTCTTCATGTAGGGGCTTCTCTCTCCATCTTTGAATTTTAACCAAGATATTTTTATTGTGAAATATCTTTGATTTTAACACTATCCGTCTGTGTGATGTTTTCATGAGGGTGCTCGCTTAGTAGTAAAGGTGTTGAACCATCTGCTTCAATCAGTATCTTATGTAAGTCCGATGTGTTTTGACTTGTCTTTCAGGTGAGCTGCATGTGCATTATTGTAGTTGGTCCCAACTGAATCACTGAAAAAATCTCGAGAATAACGAATATAAACATTTATATTGTAAAGTGCTATTGCAAAGTTTCAAACAAAATTATATATATTCTAGAAAACTTTCCAGAAGCTCCAGTGTCGCTGCTCTATTTTATTTTGTGCTTCATAACTACGGAGAACATATCGAATTGTCGAAAAATTCAATAATTTAAAATCGAATTCATTGAATTGGATTCAACAACATTCAAATTTGTTACAATTTCCGTTCGAAACAGTACAATTCCGGTAGCAGGACGTAAAAAAACCATGTATCGACAGAAGAGCAGAGAAAATTACACTATATGTTATATGCAATTACAGTATGTATCAACCAGTCGGGCATTTAAATTCAACGCAGCAGAAATTATACGATATTAATTTATTAAATCGCATAATACCCCGTGACTACGGTCTGTTCCCGGTAGTATATCATGAGAGATAACAGAGGATCCTCAGGAAGTCCGGCATTTAAATCCTCTTAACGATATACAGAGCGGTATAATATCATCATGCTCGGTTAGTTTGTAATTAAGATGATTTTTTACTCGTTGTGAAAACTGATTCTGTTGGCATTATAAATGATCGATGAAAAACTTTTTATGAATGTTGATGTGGAAATGGTTTTTCAGGATCATAGTAGCAAAATGAGTGAGGCTGAGTATGCTTTATTGCCTAGTTATTTTTTTGCGAATAAGTGGTTTTGAGATCGCACAATTATCAATTAATTCAGTACTGTTTTTGAGCTCTCGTTCTAATTAAACGAGTGCTACTTATATCGTTGTACCCGAATATCAAACCTCAAATGTGGAAATGGTTTTCCAGGGTCATAGTAGCAAAATGAGTGAGGCTGAGTATGCTTGAGTGCCTGGTTATTTTAAGCGAATAAGTGGTTTTGAGGTTTTCACTGCTAGTCTCTAAAACAGAAATAATCAAAAAATGTATTAAGATGAAGTGCTCCTACGAAAATATTTGCACTAATTTATCAGGAGCAAATTGGTTTCGAAAAAGTTGTTGCCTAATAGTAAAACGAAAAAAGGAAATAAATGAAAAGGATAATGTAACGTTTCGGTGTCTATATCTAACCCGTCTTCAGACAAACTTGTAAAATCTTCGGAATTGTGTGTCTTTTCATTTGCAGTCTAATTGACAGTGAAGGTTGTAAACACATAGAGATGTTGATTTATAATTTTGTAATTTCCTGATGTCATTTCTATCTTCAATAAATCAATTTCGAGCCGAATATGGTCTCAAACGATAGGGTTCTACTCTCTGATGACGAATTCCTGGTCAAATTCAATTTTGTTCGTGGGGCCGTCCGTGCAGCCGGCCGTTAGCACAATAACATCCGAAGGTATTGTCCTAACTCCGTAGGAGTTGTGTTGTTCATCATTTAAAAACAAAATTTTCAATTCATCGTACAGAGAGGCATTTTCTTCCTTTTTTACATATACATACACATTCTGAGAAGTAACGACATAATATCTTTGTTATATTTTTTTATTGTACAATAATTCTATTCTCAATTATAAAATTTTTTTATTCCATTTTTTGCCTTTTTTTAATTTTTTGATCACAACAGGGAGCTTCATTATTATTGACCGATATACTGAAAACGGTTTTTTTTCATTATATTGAACTGCTTCAGTATCTTAGAGAACAGTCTGAAATTTCTGATATCTCTCAAATCTTGCGGAATACAAATGAATATTTTTGGTCATTGGCTCAAATTCTGTTTTTTCCTTGTTTTATAGTTGTGGCAACTAATATTCTTTATGATTTTGTTTCTATACATGAACTTAGAAACATTGAGACAAAGAGAAACCAATCGAAATGAAATTTTGTGGCTATCTGCAAGGTGCTCATAATAAGCCTCAAGGATTATTTTGTGGCAATAGTGTTAACAGAACCATTGAATATTCAATTGAAATATTGAATAGAAGAATCTTTATATTTCCATAACAAGATATCCGATTCGAGCGAAATTGATTTTGTGCCTAAAGATTGATATACTGAATGTTCACTCAAAATTTCAAGAAAATCACATCATCAAAACCATGGAAATATTTTTTTTTAATTATTGATTTTTAACAAATCATTCTCTGAATAATTTCTAGAATATAATCGCGCTGAGATTTTGCATTCATATACTTAGCATGAATCTTCTGAGGTAATAGCATTATTGCAATGAACGAGCGCTTAAGAGCACCTGCTCAGGGCTTTACTCCTTTTTTTGTGGGTACCTGTTTCTATCTTATTTAACTCAAATTATATCCTGTCAGTACACGAAGTTTCACTCTAATCTCTTGCAAACATTGTCCACAAGAAGCTGTTTTTGAAAAGTGTTACGCGTTTGTTCACAGTGGGCAAAAACGACACTGCATTTAAATGATTCCAGAGGCTGTTTACAGCTGTTTAGCTGGAATAAAAACGAGTTTTCCCATCGATATGCAACAATGGATGAAATATGGATCCACCACAACACTCCAGAGTCAATTCGACAGTCAGCTGAAAGAACAGCAGCCGGTGAACCACGTTTGAAGAGTTGTGGCATCCATGTTTCAGATTTTCACGGAATTTTGTTCATCGGCTAGCTTGAAATGAGCGAATATTGTCAACCGTTATCCATGTTTTTCAAGAAACAGAAACCTTAAAAAGACGCCCACAAATGGAGGAGAAAAATGTTCTCTTTCATCAATGCTATACGCAGTACAATAAATCGTTAGCCACATGGTGAAATTATATGAAATGGACTGAATTGCTTCCGCATGTACACTATTTTCCAGATTTTAGCTCCAACTCGCTGGTCGGCGAGACATGAAACTTGCAACAGCATGAACTAAAAATTGGAAAGGAGTTGTCGCAGCTTTGAGTGAAATTGATGAGCGGGACAGGTCTGAAACTGGGAGCGAAGCAGAAGGATTGAAAATCAAGCTAACATCTCTTGAAACCGCAATAATGTTCGCTGTATGGAGTCCAATTTTGGAAAGATTTGATAAAGTGAGCGAATCAATACAGGAAGTTGACATTGGTATTACCTATAGATGAAGTATTTTTGTATTATGAGTCATTGGTTGATCAATTTGCGGAGAGAGCGAATATCAGTTCTGGATTTGAGAAATATCGAAGTGAAGAGCCACAACAAGAACTGTTCCTGCTGATGAAACTCGAGTGGGACATACTGTTTTTGAGTGGGAGGGAAAAACTTCAGAGAATGGGTTTATCTTGTTATAATTGACTATTCAACTAGAGAATTGAATGAACGTAAAAATTGCTTCAAGAGTTTTGCTACTAAGTTCTCCTTTTTGTTAAAATTGCAATCGATTAGTTCTGAAGAATTAGGAGTAGTGGTTACTAATATCATCTCTAGTTTTATTGACGATTTAGATGAAAAACTTCACGATGAATGTTTGCACTTCAAAATTCAAATGCTACTTAGCTCAATTAGAACATCCTCCAGAAACTCTACACTAGATGAGTATCTTCATTAGAAGTGCTAAACGCTTAGAGCAAGTGTTTCCCTATATCGATATTACAATCAGAATGTTTTTAGTTTTTATGCACTTTTGCAACGAACTGTTCAGCAGAGAGGTCGTTTTCAGCATCGAGGCGAATTTTATCGTATTTGCAATCTTGCATGTCTCAAGAGCGTTTGAATTCTCTGGCCGTTTTTTGCATTGAAGCTGAGTTGTTAAAAAAAATTATAATTCGAAGAAGTGTTGCAACAATTAGAGGAATAGAAGGCAAGAAGAAAACCATTATTAGTTTGATGATGAAAACTGTAATTTTTTGCTATGAAATATACACTCTGAAACATTTGATTGTTTTATTTCCAGATAAAAAATTGTCTTTATCACCTTCAGCGAAAATCGCGTATTTGAAAAATTTGATTTTTCTCCAACCATCAAAAAATGTTGACATTTTTGTACTATTTCAGGTGCAAAAGTCATACATTTCCTTACCGTACAAAAAATTCACTCGTTACTTAGCAACACTTTTAATCCTAGGATTAAAAACGCTACTTTTAATCCTCCGGATTAAAAGTAATGGCATTTGACGTCTACTTGACAATCACTGTCATGATTCTGTGTTCAAATTCATAACCAAATTATGAACGATTTTTCACTAAAACCAATTTTATTGTAATTTTGACTTGGTTGGAGAAAAATAGTATATATTATCGGACTAAAAGTGCCTATTTTAACTCGCAATTTTGCATTCGCTCGGCTGCGCCTCGCAACTGCAAATATTGCTCGTAAAAAAAATATGCACTTTAATCCTTATAATATAATATACTATTTTCAAATTCTCTTTACTCAGAGGGGAGATAAATTGTTTTTGGTCTAGGGGAGAAAAAGATTTTAATCCGGCATATCCAGTCGAACCGAACTTCAGGCAAAACTATAGCAAAAATAAGGATGTCTCTGGAATGTTGAGTTCTCTTCTTCAAGGAAAACTACCCTGGTTGTACTTCCGTTTCACACGTTCAGGAAATACCGAATATTTCGTATATCCAATTAAATCCCAACTAATGAATCTTGGGTAACACCCTCCTGTCTTCCGAAAAACTCAAGACCATGAAATGAAATAGTGTCATAGGGCAATATCCAGCTGCGTTCAGCATCCTGTTTTTAAATCTATTAGGTAATATACGAGTCACGCATCACACATATGCACCATCGTGCTTTTTCTTCCCTTGAACAGGGTAATGGTCCCTCGATGGTGCTTTGTCAAACGGATTCAGTTAAGCTGAGGGATGCTATGCCTGAAATAGTGAGGGTACCTTCGCGTTTTTTTCGGTAAGTGGATACTTTGTTTTGATCTACCGGATGTTATCACTGTCGTCCTAAATATCTTCTGGATTTATGGGAGTGAACAGGATGATATACACTCACCGGCAAATAATCGATCTACTCAAACAATCTATGAAGTTTGTTAATTCATAAGAATGTTATTTCAAATCCGATTCGATTGAATTTTTTTTTCAATTGTAGGTGAGTTCATTCGAAATACATAGTTACGAATTTCAAGAAAACTTGGTTTACGTCATTTTATACTGGGTGAAACAAGATCTGTTTTTGAGCGCTCGTTAACTTAAACCTTAGACTAAGGGATATAGTCTAAGACTTAAACGAGTGCTATATCGTTTTGCCCAAATGTCTGTAATTTTCGAATTTTGAGCTGAAAATGATCTCAAACGATAGGATTCTACTCCCTGGGGCCCGATTCTTGAAAAATCTCTCATGCGAGAATTGCATTTCTCTCTCAGTGACCGAGAGAATCTGTATTCTCGAATTCTCTCCGACCGAGAACGAGTTCTCTACTACTAACTGGTAAGAGAGATTACTATTTCCATAGGAGAGAATCACAGAATGGAGCAACCTTAGACAAAGGGAGCAACTATTCTGTGTCTAGTGTGAACTGTGACTGAAATTATTCGAATTATGCGTGAGAGAAGTGAGATGACATCTCGTATAGGAATAGTCGAACGAGAGTTGTCATCTCTACGAAGTTCAAGAATCGAGCCCCTGATGACGAATTCGTGGTCAAATTCAATTCTGTCCGTGGGGCCGTCCGTTAGCACAATAACTTTCGAAGGGATTGTCCTAGAGACTTGACATTTTCAGGGTTCCCAAATGGCTCGGTTAAGTTCGTTAACCAGCAAAATCGTACAAGGTGTTCCATAAAATATAAACATTCAAAATTTTTGTTCCTCAACATCTCAGACAGAACGAAACCCATCGAAATGAAATGTTGTAGCCCTATGCAAAGTGTAAACAGAACCATAGAAAATTCAATTGGAATATGGAAAAGAAGAAACTTCATATTTACAAAAAAATATCTGATTAGGATGAAATTTTTTTCAAAAATAAAGATTGGTACACTGAATGTTCATGCAGAACTTTGTGGTCATATTGGTAACAGAACCATAAAAAATTCAATTGGAATATTGAAAAGAAGAATCTTTATATTTCCATAACAGGATATCCGATTCAAGTGAATTTTTTGTGAATTAGGACTAGTATACTTAATCTGCATGCAAAATTTTGTGGACCTATTGTCAACAGAACCATAGAAAATTGAATTGGAATATTGAAAAGAAGAATTCCTATATTCCCTATCAGGATAACCGATTCAAGTAAAATTTATTTTGTGAATCAAAACTAATATATGAATGTTAATGCATTTTCAAAAGGATCGCATCATCCGAACCACAGAAACTAATGATTTATTTTTTATATATTTCATTTTCACTAATTTCCAGAATATAATTCCGATTATGCTGAGATTCTGCATATATTTGGTATCAATCTTAAATCCCACATAAAATTCTGAGGTAATAATCTTATTGCTCCGCCAAAGAACGAGCGCTCAAAAGCTCCTACTCAGGACTTTGCTCAAATTTTTACTGTAACTTTGAAACTACATGTGGTGTGCTCCTGTTGTTCCACCATGCGATTTTTCATTTTGGCATCAAGACACATCTTTCCTCAACAATTTCGCCCTTCATTTTTAAAAGAGCTTATTTTTTGTAATGATTCAGGGGTTTCAGTGCAACATTGAATTTCGCTATAAGGCTATAAGAGTACTTCAACAAATTCAACCTAAAACTCTGACCTAACAATGAAAATAAACTGAAAACTGAGTGAAAAACATAACATGTTTTCCTCAAAGATCTGAGTCACTCTGTAAATAAAGCGATGAAAAAATTACACTCATGCAGGAAATTGCATTGCATTTCCAACAAGCTGCTGCTCGACCTCTTTTCCTTATTCCAAAATGAGAGCTGTTAGTGGTTGCAGCTAGATGGTTAGTGATATCAAACTCATTTGAACACCCTTAGTCGTCCCCTTTCAACGAACTTTGACCTATCTGAGTGTATTTTCGTTATTCCATCACAAAGCTCAAAATTCGGGGTGCAAAGTGATGAATGGCCCACCCTGTATATAAAACATGTGAAGAATATGTCAAGTAGACTGCAAATGAATGAAGAATATGTCTTCAGACCGAGACATCTCGATAAATAACTTTCTATTTGAACGATGTGATATATTTTAGTATACATAAATGCATTTATATATGCCTCCCAAATGAGAAATAATACATACAGCGTATTTTGTTTCGTTTCAAAACCTGCCCCCTTTCTGAAAACTAGTTTATTGAACTGAAATTTATCCTGTATCGCTTAAACGATGTGAATCGAGATACCTACGTGAATCAATTGACAAAGAAATTTTCAATTATTTTTGGTTGTTTGTTTTCAAAGATGCGTTTCCAAATTAATCATTCTGGTGAAGGTGGATTGATCTATTTACTACTAAAGTCACAATATAACTAGTATGATAATCTGCATAATAAGAAATACTTTATTACTAATAAGTAATAATTCGGGTTTTTTCCTTTGGTAGAAAGTGCAAAACAATTTACTAGTGATTCATGATCAGTAATTCCTGTTTTCCATCAACCCCAAAATAAAAACTGAGTTGTCGTAAAGTTACACTAAATTGATCAATAATGACCTCTTTCAACGCATGATTTCTCCTATTTTAATGAATGATATTCATGGGTTACGGAACAATAAAATATTCAGGAGCAATACAAGTAATGTTACTACTGCAAATGCAACTCTTCTGCGAAATAAGAATATATTTCAATGAAGAATTTATACCTACCCAATTCATAATGTGAGCGACAGATTCTAGCTTGGATAATATTGTAATAACTTGAAACTCATAGAATTTTGTCACAGAGAATTTGAAATTATCATTTATCTTAATGTGGAATTGACTTTATTTGTGTTTCTCACTTAGATTAATAGTTATTCAACCACTGAAAAATATCGAATTTGGCTCGAAGGACCATGTAAATATCGAATTGTGGCTCGAAGGACCATGAAAATTATCCTAGCTCGAGGATAATGAAAGTTATCTTGACTATTTCGATCCGTCTTTAGGGACCCTTGAAATAGAAGATAAGCAATTGTCCTAAGTTGTAGGACCACGAAAGTACACTTATATTCTGCTGTATACAAAATATAATGATTTTGAGGTATTGAAATTAAACACTTTCCACCTAAAAGCTATTTAATTAACACCTACTGAAAGATCACTAGAGTCACAGAGTTAGTGATACCTTAACTTTTGAATGCACTGATTTGTAATATTATTCTCTGTTTGAGAATATGTTCACGGTTCGAATTCTACCAATGCACTGCCTGACCTGTTACATTAGGTCGATCAGACCCTTTCAAGTACCACTTGAACTTGGGGCTGTTGCTAGGCAGAGCTTAACACATATTTCCCTGTGGAATTCAGGGAGATTTCTAAATATAGATCTAGACCGAATATTTGTTTACATTTAAGACGAACGAAATATTCGAGTCCAGATAAAATTCTACATGCCGGCCGCCTTGAAAGGCTCCAGTCTTTCAAAAAAAATAAATGACAAAAAGAAAAACATAGAAAGATAAAACATTGAAACTATCATATAACTTAAAATTAAATCACTTTGTCCTTGATACTAGTCCTGAGTTAAAGGTAACCGTGCAATCTTAGCGATTGCCCTTTTTAAGATGCCCGTTTCTGTTTTGACTGTACAGTGGGTGATCAAATTATTAGAGCCACAGTGCGAAATTGGCAATTTTGGATTTTATGAAAAATTTATGCAACTTTTTTATGAAAATTTGTCAGTTTTTCATCCAAAAATAAGAACACAATATGAATAATTCAGTTTTAATCGGGAATTGACATGTTAACACCAAAAAATTTGCCCGAGACCTAATATTTGGTACTGCCACCTTTGCGTCTATGACTGCCTGGCACCTCCTGGGCATGCTTTCTATGCATTTTTGGCAATTTCTTTTATTTTTTCACTCCTGTGCCACACTTCAATTAAACGTTCTATCAAGTGACGCTTTGTTGTGATCATTTCATTGGAAATTTCCTTCTTCATCAACTTCCAAAGGTTCTCGATCGGGTTGAGATCTGGAGAATTACCAGGCCAGTCTAAAACCTTTACTTGCTGGTCAGAAAGAAATTTAGTCACTTTTTTAGCTTTGTGACATGGAGCTGAATCGTGCATAAACATATAGCGTCCACCTGGGAACCACTCTTGGACCTGAGGAAGCATTTTGCTTTCAAGGACCTTTAAATACTGGTCCTGCCTCATCGTTCCTTCAACGATATACAGGCGACCTGTTCCCTGACTGCTGATTATGGACAAACCATGATGCTTAGAGGATGCTTGACCGTTCTCACGATGCAGTCATCCTTAAATTTTTCTCCTGGTCTTCTCCTTACGAATTCAGATTTGTCCATCAGAATTTGTACGGTTGACTCATCCGAAAAACAGACCTTGAACATTCAGAAATTTCATTAGTTACTTTTTATTTATTGTCGAATTTTTGGATTACCTGCTTCCAGTCATCAACTGTCCAGTCCTTGTGATGTTTAGCCCATTGTAACCTTTTTTTCATCATCGCTGGGGTAAGAAGGGGTTTTTTTGCAGGTCGGCGTGCTGAGAACCCCATATCCTTTATTCGTCGTCGAGCAGTCATTGGTGAAATATTGACCCCAGACTCCTGCATTATTTTCGTGAGCATCCTGCGCGGTTGCTTTCTATTTGCAACACAATATCACGTATTTTTCGCTCATCTCTTGGTGTTGTAATTTTTTTTCTACCACATTTCCCTCTACGTCGTGGGGTAAGATCAACATTTCCATCCATTTTTTTCTTTATGCGATCTACTGTTGCCCTCGAAACTTTTGTAATGGATGCTATTTTTCTGTTGGAGTAATCAGTATTCATGACCAGAGATTTTATCTCTGCTGTTTTCTTTGGTGTGATGTCTTTTGACTTCCCATCACAATTTTTTTTTTTTAATTCAATTGTTGTAACAACAGCGGAACGAAGATTTCACTGGCAAATTCACTTGAGAATGAAGAACAACACTATAGTTCGTCGATTAAAAGTACCAATAGAGTCCAGAACGTCTTTGAAAACAATGAATAGGGTGATGAGAAGGACCGCACGGGGAGGCTAGATAACTAGGAATGACAACTTCGATACATTATGGCGCATGAGTTAACTGGTGGGGGTATCGACAGGGTTGCCAGTTTGTCTCCTGCACATAAATATACTCCATTATCATAATTAAATGATAAAAAGCATATTGAAATGATTTTTACCCTGATTTCAAACCATTTCATAGAGAAAAGTTCAATTTTCGAGGTGGCTCTAATAATTTGATCACCACTGTAACTACGCGAACTAAATTATCGTCTCCAGGGTGAGTTTCGATCACCCTCCCGAGCGGCCACTTTGTGTTCTTCATATCAACATCGGTCACTAGCACTAAATCTCCCACCTGTATATTATCCGTACCGCACTGCCACTTAGTACGCTGTTGAAGAGTGGAAAGGTAGTCCCTTTTCCACCGCTTCCAAATGTCTTGCTTCATCTTTTGAAGATGCTGCCAACGAGAAAGTATATTCACCTTACAACCAGTGAAATTTGGTTCCACTGCACCTATAAATGAGTCTCCAAGGGGAAATGGTTTGGAGTTAAAGGGTTCAAATCTAAAGGATCATTAGACAGGGGAGTTAGTGGTCGTGAATTCAGGCAAGATTCAATTTGCGTCAGAACTGTATGGTATTCCTCAAATGTGAGAAGTGTTTCTCCAATAACTCTCTTTATGTGGTTCTTCACTGATTTTTTATGCCTCTCAAATTCTCAAAAATCCAGAATTGGCCTATCTGATTTTGCGAAGCCAAATTGCTTTGTGGTTCTTGTATTCCCAAAAATCGAAAAAATTCGACAATGATTTGTTGAAATTTGGTTTTCCTGAATGCTGGTGAAGTTTTACATTGTTCAAAGTAATCACTGAAAAATTCGTGAGAAATTTCAGTATCTTTAATATTTTTCTCTATAGGCGTTAGATAGCCCTTTATTTTATCCAACATTAAAAATCCCAACTGGGCCTTGAAATCATAAACAGTTAAATACATTATCAAATTCTTTTCTTCATTAACTGAATCATGTAGTTAATGAAATTTAATATTGTATGTGAAACTTCCTCATTTGGATAATATAAATCCCTACATGCTTTCTCAATAGTGAAATCAAATTGTGCTCCAGAAACTAGCGATATTTCAAAATATTTTTCGACATTCCTGAATGACTGGAATCATTGTTTTCAAAATTTCTTTTGGTTTTCTTGGAACCGTAACTGTTGAAATTGAATAGGGTGGCTGATATTCTTGAACATTAATGGCTTTCATTGACTTATGTTTTTGAAAATGATGAGATTGTGATTTCCAATGTAGATCTAAAGTTCTCACCGTAGTATCAGGACCTATGGTTAATATAAAATCGTTAGTTTCCTCAGACGTTATGTGCTCTACAGTAATGGGATCATTGCATCGCCATTTTCTCAGTTGGAAATTAGCCTGGTTCAATATTTGAATTGATTGTGACGTGTTTTCCACTACTTTCAAATGTTCATGTGAAATTCCTTGAATCAGTTTGTTTTTCTCGTCATTTATGAATTGACACGATTGCTTTATGTTTTCTAATTGTAGCATTGCTACGTACTCTCCAGAATTTTCGCCACGATCATCTAACTTTAAACGTTCTTCATCTTCGAGTTTTTCCTTGAAGAGTTGAACTTGATTTGAAACTGAAGGTTTCTCTACATCGTTTTCCTTCAAATCCATCGTCGAATCTGAATTTTCTTGAAAATGTGTAAAATTTTCGGTTAACTTCTGTTGTTCTGCAGAAAATTCTGTGTTTTCTCTTGACTGAAAAATGTTTGTTTGATTCTCAGTAATCGCATTAGATAATATTTCATCGTCTTGATTCTTGTCAAAGAAACATTCTGATTCAGTAATTTGAGCTAAAAATAACTTTTCGAATTTACTCCATCTGTCAAAACATGATAAGAGGTAATCTTTTTTCTTTGATGAATATGTATTGACACTCGAAAAAGGTGCATTTTCGAGTATAATATGTGCTATTTCCCAATAGCACAAAAAGCATCCTCAAATTCCACTACGCTTTCATTCGTTTCATCATCATCATGATCCAAAATTACATCAATTTGAACTTGAATATTGCAAAATTTTGTGATCATTGGTTTCATAATCTCCAATTTGCTTATTAACTGATCTTTGCTGAAGTTCAAATCATTGAAATTTCTCAAAAATATTCCATACTCTACAATGAATTGTTTTAAATTATTTCTGCCACGATAAAGTTTTTCAGCATCTTTTCCTTTGCTGATTGAGATAATTTCCTTTCGTTGCTCATTTTTGAAAAGGATATGTGAACGGGAATAATGTAGGAAATGAGAATAATAAGGATTGAGACTCACTTACTTTGATTATTCTTGCTGCTCCGCCCCTGCTTATGCACCTGTACGCCTATGTCGAGGGTTGTTTGCACTTCTTTGAATTAGAAACTGCTTCCTATGTGCTGCACTGTTCGTGATAGATTCACACTGTTTACCACGATTGTCTAACTTTGATTTGCCAACTGGCTTTGAATTGTGATTAGTCTTACACTACTAATCACAGATTCCACTGATTGTACGAAACACTATTGTCACTGAATTACACCGTTTTTTGGCTGTTTATTGACTTAAGTTCTCTGGATAACACTGGTTCGTATCCGGTTTGTTCGAAGGACCATGATAAATATCCTAGCTCGAGGATTATCAAAGTTATCTTGACTATTTCGATCCGTCTTTAGGGACCCTTGAAATAGAAGATAAGCAATTGTCCTAAGTTGTAGGACCACGAAAGTACACTTATATTTTGCTGTATACAAAATATAATGATTTTGAGGTATTGAAATTAAACACTTTCCACATAAAAGCTATTTAATTAACACCTACTGAATGATCACTAGAACTCACAACTTTGAGTTAGTGATACCTTAACCTTGGAATGCACTGATTTGTAATATTATTCTCTGTTTGAGAATATGTTCACAGTTCGAATTCTACCAATGCACTGCCTGACCTGTTACATATAGGTCGAACAGACCCTTTCAAGTACCACTTGAACTTGGGGCTGTTGCTAGGCAGAGTTTAACACATATTTCCCTGTGGAATTCAGGGAGATTTCTAAATATAGATCTAGACCGAATATTTGTTTACATTTAAGACGAACGAAATATTCGAGTCCAGATAAAATTCTACAACCACCTCGTTAATTAATAACGGCGATTAATAATTTAGATGATTGATTAACTAATAAGGTATAAAGAAGCAGAATATTGAATCGGTCTGAGACATAGTCATTATTTCAGATTGATAATTTCGAATTCTCTGTGACAAAATTCTTTGAGTTTCTTTCATTCATCCACTAAACCAATCTTATTGTAAACAAAATTGTACAAGCCGGAAGCTTTTGCACGATTGTTCATATCGAGAGAGGTCTATTTGGAGTCGTTCTTTGAAGAAATTCAGTCAATATCTCGACCTTAGAACATGGTAGAAAATTGAAAAAATGGCAGCAAAAACTCTGCCGTTGAAATTTTTTTTTCTGATCCCCATCCCTGAACAATCTACCCCACCGATATTTTTTGTACCCTCCCAATTATTTCCTTCAAACGTAGATTCAACCCATGAAAATGATTATTATAAATTGTGGCATATCCACTTTGTTCATTTTGACACTTGATTCACCTTAATTGTTTTACTTATAAGGTTGTTTTATTATGTTATGTTTTTTTGTCGTGATGTTTCTTTTATTGTGTGTATTGAATATTATCTAAACCAAAAATATTTCGCCATGAATAACAAAATGGCGAATGCGCCACAATTTATAGTAGTTATATGCATACCGAAAGATTTGTACCGAAGGTCATGAATACCTCGTTACCAATAAGAAGTGTATAGGTTATTATATAATTACTTAATTCGTACAAGCTCGTATAATACGAAACCATTTTATAAGCATAAATTAACTCAATATAGTGTTCAAACATGAGAAAACTAAAGCTATTCGGCTATTTTCAGTATTGAGAAAAAAAAAAAGAATCTCTTCAAAAAGAAATAGCCCCGGGAATAATAATTTTCAAGAATGAATAAACTTATTTTCAATTTTTACCTGTGTGGTCAAAACCTGCTCATCCTAACATTCTGTTCAATTGGACAATGAATCAAAAGATTCCCATCTTCATTTAAAAATATGAACAGAATTGAGTATTTGAGGAGTATTATTGAAAATATAGGTACTGGAAGGTAGATATGTAGAAATAGAAAAAAATGTTTAAATTAGCTTATAATTAAGTATTTGACAGTTTTCAGGAAAACTTCATTCAAGTATACCAATAAATCTAAACAGATCTCTAAAAAACAAACAGAAGCAATCAATTGTGTAACATAATTATATTAATTAATTATCCTCTCGTATTGAACCAAAATTGTTTATTGGAAGAAATTATTTATAATACAGTTTTATACATATTTAGTACGTTACATGCAATACATCTCTTGAAGAAAGTTCTGACAAACTCAATACATTTGTTATTCCCTATCAATTTGTTTCAATAATGATTCAATAGATTACTCAGACATCCAAGTATAGAAAATAGTTACAATTTTAGAGTTAAGTCTTTCGTTTGTCAGTACCTAAAAAATCAGTAATTTACAATCAACATATTTTCTATTTAACAATGAATGGAGACTTTGAATTTTGGCTGATCTCAGTACATCAAATAGAACAAATAATTTAACAAAAATATCATTGGTTGGCTAATCAAACCGACAGAGACACAAACTATTATATTGAGTAATATTTCTTTTCAGTATATCAGCGCAAAGCCCTAGCACTCGTTCAAACCTGAAAGTATAAAATCAGTAAGTATGGCTGAAAAACTTTTGTTAGAAGTGGGATAACCAACTAGTAGTGACCGCAATTATATAGTTGAATTGTTTCACATGTATTATGATTGATTTCATCACTAGAAGTTGTAGACACAATAATTTTTATTGCATCATTCAGATTTCACATAGTAAAAAGGGCAAGTTGTCACTATTAAACAGTGGTAGTGACACTTTGTGAATCTAGGGGCCTCAGATCAATAAAAAACATAGATAGACCCTGCCAGATGTAAACAGACAAAAACCAGGACCAGATCTCTATGTTTATATTCCCCTCTGCTGTTTTTAAACATTAACCTAACTTTGGTTATTTTTATGTTTTTCAAGATATTTGCGCCGGTATTCGTGATTCAACATTTTAATGTAGCCTTGTTAAGTGATATTGTAGTGCACCTACTCCAGAAAAATGACGAAATACTTTATTATTTGCAAGACATGCGAAAAAAATTATTGTTTACAAAAAGCAACATTCCAGAGTAGAGTAGGTACGGTAACGTGGGTGGATTATGAGTTGTACCGCTGCTTATAACTATAAGGTGGATGCGATTCATTTCTTGAAAAAATTCTTATTGATCTCAGTTCATAAAGATGTCAAATTCATCACGTTTGAGTAACCCTAAAAAGTACGACTCTGCCTTTGAACTATCAAATTTCAAAACAGAAACAAACATTTCGTTTATATAGTTCGTTCACGAAAGGTTGAGCACATAGTAGGCGTTTCTTTATTTATCTGAAGTTGGCAGTATTTACTGTCATAAAGTAAAATAAAGTCAACGTTGCCGAATGTACCCAGTCTCGTCCGACGACTTGCGAGTTATCAGAGAACTCTATGCAATATTGACAACATTGTGTATCAATCTGACAAGAAAATAAAGAACATAACCTAACATTTTAATATACAACAGTGGAATATGCCAATTTCCATGGCCAACCGACGGCTCAACCTTTCGTAAACGGACTATATATCTTATCCTCAAATTAATTCCATTGATATTATGCTTGGATCCAATCTATGTTTTTTATTGATTTGGGGAAGGGCCAATCTTCCCAGGACTCTGGCCAGCTTGAAGAACAACATTCGTTTGGCTATCACCAACATACGAAATCTGGCATTTCCGAAATCGAATAAAGTAGTGTATCGACAATAATAAACTCCATTTGCTATATATTGTCTCTGACACTTTCTAAATATAAACACTAAACAGGGCTGCGTTCACAAACTTACTCCGAGCATGCTCTGCTTACTCCAAAGCGTTCAGAAACTCACTTTAGCCTGTCAGAGTATGTACTCTCGATCGTTCAGAAACTTTCTCGGAGTAAGCTCCATGTACCCTGCTTTTTTGCAGAGTATTCGGTACTCTGACAGTTATTTGAATTTAAAGCATTCTTTGTCATTCATTCGAGAAAAATATTTCTGGTTTGAGTTTAAAGCTTTTTTCGTCGTTTGTTAACCGTTTTGAGTTAATATCTCTATTTTCTTACGATAAACTGAAAATTTAGAAGTTTTATGGATTGGCAGTAATACCCATAAATACTCAAAAATAAATAAAGGTATACATATATAGTTCGTTCACGAAAGTTTGAGCGCATAGTAGGGGTTTGTTTATTTATCTGAAGTCGGCAGTATTTTTGCTGTCATAACGTAAAATAAAGTCAACGTGGCCTAATGTATCCGGCCTCGTCCGACTAGCTTGCGAGTTATCAGAGAAGTATAATATGCAATATGGACAACATTGCGTATCAATCTGACAAGAAAATAAACAATATAACCTAAAATTTCAATATACACAGTGGAATATGTCAAAATGTCATGGCCAACCGACAGCTCAAAATTTCGTGAACGGACTATACTTATATCCATGACTCTTGAAACTGTAATGTGAAAATGTTGTTCGAATTCGAAAATTTATTCATCATTTCATTCATTTTGAGTGAATATTTCGGAATTCACACGATAAACCAAGAATTTTGAGAGAATCTCAACTAACTAAATCAGATATATATCATTTTGATACTTAAAAATGAGAGTATGGGTATGTATCATAATTTCATCATAAATATTATTTTACATCTGTTGAAATTCTGTCGAAATTGACAGTTAGGAAGAGAAACATTGGAAGGTGTAGGTACCAGGTAGCCATTTGGCATCCTTGAATGGGCGTTAGAAAATTCCAAGTTTTGATCTTGATTCAATTTTCTCTGCCCAATTCTGTTAATAATAATTTGCAACCAGTATGCAGAGTTAATCATGTTTTTGCGAGTGAACGTTTAACAAATGGTATCTGAGAATCTACTGATTGAATAATTAGCGATCTCTGGAGAGCCCTAATAATATAAGAGATAATATTAATTGTACTATAAACCAAAATCTGATAAAAAAGAGAAAGTATCCGATAATAGATAGTTCATCTTAATCTAACTTAACCTAACATATGTCTCGCGAATGGCATTTGACAGAGTAGAGTTTCTGAACGACGACCAAACTCTTAAGGTTGACGCTCACTTGGACGAGACGAAGCGAAGAGTTGTTTTCCGCAGGCACGATTTGCACTGAATCAAATGGGTAGACGCTCACTTGGGAGGCGCGAAGCGAAGATCAGAATCGTTTGATTCAGTGCAAATCGTGCCTGCGGAAAACAACTCTTCGCTTCGTCTCGTCTCGTCTCGTCCAAGTGAGCGTCAACCTTTACCCTACTCTCAGAGTAAGTTTGTGAATGCACCCCAGAATAGCACAATTTCAAAACCACGTTTAAAATGAAAAATTTCAGTGATTTCGAGAGTATATAAACAGCTCCCAAAAAATTTAAACTTTGTTCTTTTGTAGGTTTTAAACTTTATCAGTAGGAATGTATTTATCTTACCTGGCTCTATCTAGTTTAACACACTTCAAAGGCCCACAAGCGACGACCGTAGCAGCTCTTGGCCTGTTCAGAAGTAGAGCAATTTCTCCGAAATAATCTCCTGGTCCCAATTTTCCAACTTCTGTTGGTTCTTCACCCTCGGTTCTGTTCTGTTTAACAATGGCAGTTCCTTCTACGATTATGTAAAAGTCGTCACCTGGCTCTCCTTGCCTTACTATAGTTTCGCCGTTGTCAAACCTGAAAGATAAATTTTCGACTGAATGTTTATCGACTTATGATACGTAAATTAGTATACACTTTTCATAAGGAATAAAGAATTAAGGGAATTTGATGAGAGTAACAAAAGTGAATGAAAATCAGATTCAATTTCAGTAAATAATTCAATGAAATCCAGTATAACTTCGTCAAAACATGATTTATTTAAGATAGAAGTGATATTAAAAAATAATCCATTTTCGATTCTTTATTTTTGAGCGCTCGTTCTACTTAAATGAGTGCTATATCGTTTTGTCCGAATGTCTGTAATGTCTAATTTTGAGCCGAAAATGGTCTCAAACGATAGGGTTAGACTCCCTGATGACGAATTCGTGGTCAAATTCAATTCTGTCTGTAGGGCCGTCCGGCCGTCCGTTAGCACAATAACTTTCGAAGGGATTATCCTAGAGACTTGAAATTTTCAGGATGAGTTCGGGTCCCAAATGGCTCGGTTGAGTTCGTTAACCTGCCAAATCGTACAGGGTGTTCCATAAAATATGGCCAATCAAAATTTTTGTTCCTCAATATCTCAGAAAAAACGGAACCAATCGGAATGAAATGTTACGGCCAAATTGGAATATTGAAAAAAAAATTCATATTTCCATAAACAGATATCCGATTCGAGTGAAATTTTTTTGTGAGTGGAGATCGATATTCTGAATGTTCATCCGAAATTTCGCAACCATAGTTTAAACAGATCCATAGAAAATTCAAGTAAGAACTCGAGAATTATTAAAATATTGCATTTGATACCGATCGGATTTTGGCAATAAAACCTCTATTTCAAAACTCTATTCAACATCTATGCAAACATATACCGTGTGTGGGCTCGTTGAAAAGCTCTAGGAAAATAACTAGCAGAAGAAACACATATTTTTTAATAAAAATAAAGTCAAAAGTTATTTCTCAACAAATCACTAAATAAAAGCGCTGAAAATATGAATTGAGTTTCTGGCAGTAAAATGTATATTTGTTAGTTATCAAACATATCCTATAGAAAGTTAAAAAAAAAATTTCTTACGAATATTTACTGAAAAAAGCTGACCGGACCGAATGACATTCAATCCCGAATTCATGTCATAGATTGCAACCTGATCGTTATAAACCATTTTCAGCAACACATTAATGAATTACCGATATCTGGCCAACATGATAGCATCAGAGTGTTCAGAGATGCGTGCGATAACATGGTATAAACTGCATACTGCCAGTTTGCCGTTAGATAAACAAATATCAGCTGAGTAATAGTCTGAAGTAAAACAACCATTATGTATTTATCATTTTCAGCCAGGAACAGTGTGTGGGCATGGGCTTGATTAAATTTTGAGCACCATTATGGCTCAACTGTTTCCATTGTTACCTGAGGAGCAAGCAGCGAAAAGTTCAACTAAATTTCGAACTTAACAAGGCTTTGTATGACATGAAGATAGGGGTCAGGAGTGTAAACTCATCTCTGTATTAAGTTCTCATCTCTGTAATTCAGTTCAGTTGAAACAGGGGCAAGATCATCTATGGGATATCATATTATTGGAAATACTGATTATAGTATAGAAAGAATATGAACACACAGCAGAAAGTGCTATTTACAATTAAACTTTACTCTCTTTTAGCATCACTGATTTTTCAGAATCAATGATTCATGTGAAGGAATTTAACATTCATGGCTTGAGAAGTTGAAAGCAGAATTGTTATTCAAGAATAATAGACGATATACCTCTTAAAAGAAACAAAACATTTGAAAATTTTTCAATTATTCAAGTTTATGCAACAAAGTAAATGATATGAAAGTTATTCAGTATTTCTTAAGGAATTGAAAATCGAAAAACATAATAGGGTCTTCATTCGCAATAATACATTTCATATTAATTGAAGGATCTGACAAACATTGTTAATACATACTATAGTCCGTTCACGAAAGGTTGAGCACATAGGCGGTTTCTTTCATTCATCTGAAGTTGGCAGTAGTATTTGGTGACATAAGGTGTAAAATAAAGTCAACGTTTGCCGAATGTACCGGCCCTCGTCCGACGAGTTGCGAGTTATCCATAGACCTAATAAGAATGGACACAGCATGAGAGAGAGAGGTCACTTGGTCGAATGTGATGGAGCTATTGTGGGCAATGTCATACTTGTTCTATGGACAATGTCAGTTGAATTATATTCAACGCATCAAACCCTTGTGGGCAAAGCAAAATCTGTGGTCACAAAAATATTTGTTTACATCTCCCATATGATTTTGATAAGTTGCCCACAAACTTGCTTCATCTCTTTTCTTTTCGATAATATCGCATATGTCTTTCTCTCTCTAATGTATCAAAGTGTTCCATCTTCTGTTAAGTCACGTGATTCTGCATCCATAGTAATTATAGATCTATGGAGTTATCAGACGACTCTATGCAATATTGACAACATTGCGTATCATGTGAAAGAAAATAAAGAACATAACCTAAAATTTTTAATATACACAGTAAGAATATGCCAATTTCCATGGCAAACCGACGGCTCAACCTTTCGTGAATGGACTATACCATACAACGTGATTTGAAATCTATAAAAACTACCCGGTCCTTCTCCAAGACAATTGAGGCGTTCATACTTAAAATTAATTCTTCCTGTAAATTTATTATACATAGTTGCCACATCCGTAGCAATAATGAGCTTCCATAAAAGTAAATGTCAATTATGATTATCACAGAATTGTACAGTATTGTATTGATGGTGTATTCGGGTATGCCATGATAAAGCGATTCGACATCGATTTAGTCACCTCATGTAAGTACAAGAAGAAGAAATCTGCACTTTGTAAAAATGGGCATTCACGATCTTCCCCCTAATTCCCGAAGGATATGATCTAGAACTCAGGAGTTAAAATTATACCTAGAGCTGCCTTCACGCATTTGTTCTGCAGCCAAGTAGAATCTGTTTATACGCGCGTGCATCATTCCGGCGTGTTGCGAACTCGTGCGTATGTTTATTCCGTATTGGGATAATTGGTTGACCGCTCCCCTACTCTGATTTCTAACGGCTTGAGTTGTTACAGACAATTCTGGCGGTTTTGGCAACATCGTTGTTGTGTTTGAGTTCTGATGCGATATGTTTACATTTTCATTTCGATTTGACGTTCATAAACTGAATTATTTTACTGATTGGGTGGCAGTATTGTTGCTTAAGGGTATTCTGTTAATTATATATATAAGGCAAAATTACGAAAATGTTATATTATATTCAGGAAATTAGAGAATGCAAATCCAACCTGTTGTTCACTCCACCCCAGTGAATTGATGAAATGATTTCCATCTCACTATAGAGCTTGGTTGATTTACAATGCAGTACTATTCACGCGTATGGGCATCTCTATGTTTATTTCTTACTCTAGGGGCGCTTCGTCTAAATCCGGCTTAAGATCTAAGGGCTGCATTCATAGTCATTTCTCAAAGTGAGGGCGAGTGTGGGTTTCAGATCGCCATTGAGTAGCTGCAGCCGTTCATAAAGCATACTCAGTGAGTGGAAGTGCGATTTTTGCCAGCCTCAACTTGAGGGAAGGCGGTGGCACCCATGAAAAGAGTATGCTTAATGAAACGGCTACAGCTACTCAGGGGCGATGTTACACTCACACTCAGCCTCACCTTGAGGGGGACTATGAATACGGCCCCACAACATTCGGAGAAAAGCTTTCCTTTAAGGGTAGAAGAAACTCAAAACCCATGCAGGTGTAAAAAAAGAGTTAGTATCAATTTGGCTAGTTAACGTTGTAATCCAACAATTCCCGTGGACATACACTCCAAAGGTCTATTCAGAATAATTATAGTAAAAATAGCAATTCACCTA
>CM024239.1:25023992-25106391 GCA_013421045.1 Propylea japonica
AGCTATCACTTCAAATTATTGGGGTTACAGCTTGAGGAGGAGAAACCCAAGTGGATGATACTCCCGGATTACGAAAGATATAATGAAGTCATAGTGCCTGTTGTGTGAATATCTTTTTTGTACAACTGTCAAAAAAACTTGACTTTTCTTCATCACTATGGATGCGTAAAATATTACTTTTTTTCACCGTTTAAAAAAAGTCTTTTTTTCACCGTTAAAAAAAGTCTTTTTTCACTGCTGATAACTAAAATAGAACAACTTAAAAATAATGAATATTTAATTACAACTAATTTCACAAAATTATGATTGTATCTGTACCTTATAAAGTAAATTAGTTCGTCATCAGCATCTCTGAGAAATTTATTGATATTATCCTCCATAACACTTTAGATTTCTTTCCTCGGTATCCGACGCTTTTGTTCTTAATAAGCGGGACCAATTTGAAAACTTCCTTATATCAATATTTTTCTTGACATTCGATGTTTTTTTCAACATGAGCTCCATAACTTGGAAGGTTTAAAAATTTTAATTTTTCCTCGAAATAGCATGTGAGCACATTTTCAGAAACCTTTTTTACGTTGTTCTTGTTGCGCCATTCTCGAAATGGTTATATGTTTCTCATATTATTAGCTTTGATTTGGCTGGTAACACTAAGATACAATTGTATTTGCTTCCACAGCCATATTTGCGGGGGTATCACTAACACTATCATGTTCAACATTCATCTTCTTTAAAATAATTCGAAATTGAAACAAACTACGAGCAATACTGTCAAGATTCAACAATTTCAACAAACTGTTTCTATAGTTACGACACAGAAAGATCACTGGATTCATTTAAATATTGTACTCAAAGATATATAGTATAAAGATCGGAAACGACACGACTACAGTTTATGAGCGCCATCTCTGGGTCAAATGTGAACTAATGTCACTATAGAAGGTTAAAATTCTGATTCTATGATTAAAAGTTTCGAATCAAATACAGGGAAATGTCATTGCTTTAAAAAAGTGCCAATCAATTCGTTTGCACAATATTATTTCACTTCGAACGGCTTTTGCCGTTAGTGTTCGTCTCGAAAAAAGTGGAAAAAAGATTAGTTTGTACCCTTCAGTGATGCAGATTACGAACGAGATAGTGAAACTGGATGATCAACTGGTGTTTTATGGATGTATGCAGGTAAAGCTATATCTTGGCTTGATCAACGTCAAACATCTGTTGCTATTTCCACGATACAGGCAGAAATAGTGGCTGATGTGAAGCTGCACGGAAAAATGAAATGGTTAAAGTGATTATTCAAGAAAAGTTTTCCGTCAATTCGAACAGTGATGGTGGACAACGAAGCTGCAATTGAACTGAGCCAGAAACTGGAAATCCACAGATGCACTAAGTATATTCATATTCAATCCATGTATAATCTTACAATAATACCCTAATATTTCTGTAATATCTTCTATGAATGCATAATAAAAATATTACACATGAAATACTGAATTTTACTGAAAATTATGGATTTAAAATATAAAAATGAAACATCCTGAAGGGATACGAATTTCGCTTCAATTCTTATTACAGTTTTCTTTATATGATTTCTAATCCAAATTACAGAAATTATATAAAAATTGATCTTCAGTGCCATCTCTGGGTCAAATGGGAACTAAAAAATGAAGTCGTTTTTTAGTACTAGGAATGTAGGGCCGTTTCCTATCTTTCTATACTCTATAATCTATGATTGTACTGAAAGCATTATCTTCAATAATTATACGTATTTCAGACGATGTAAATTCACATTCACTGTTGTACAAAAAATGTTGTTTGTATTTCGTGCGTATAAAATTCGTGTTTTCATGGCACCATTCGAGTGAATTTTTGGCCTCGACCTGCGGTCTCGGCCAAAATTGACACTCTCATGTGCCATGAAAAAAAACACTCATTTTACGCACTTAATACAAAAATATCTATATTGTAATCAAAACACAGGATATTCGTAACAGAAGTATCAGTAATATCTCTGCCAAATGGCCTCCTCTTGCAGCTCTACAGACTTCTACTTTTTTTTCAATTTTCAATGAAATTTTTTTTTATTATTTATGAAATCACCATGTTCGAAATGTGACTCGGCTTTATAGTTTATTAGTTCCTGTGTTATTGGAACCTTGGGTTAAATATTCTATGTTGTGGACCAACTTGTGAACTTCGTCCAATGGACATTCTATGGTCTTCAGCAATACTTTTACGAACCAAATCAATATTTGTTGTGAACGACAGAAACTGTATTCGTCATTTCTTTGATCTTCAACCGAACCGCTCTCTTGAAATGTTTCAATAATTCGACCACTAGTTCTTTGAGATGGACGACTATGTAAACCATAAAAATTACGTAATTTTCTGAAAACACCTTTAAGAGAACTGTGAATTTATAAGATAATTCAACAATTTGAACGCGTTGTTGTATCTTGTAGGAAACCTTTTTATGAATATCATACATCACACTTTTTAATGAAATGTCAAAATAACCAGACGAATTCAGTACGCTACCTAAATTTTATTTATTCTGAGTGCAATTTAATTTAGGTAATTCGATTCACTATGAAATACCTGTGAACACATTCTACTTATACTTATAATAAGGACACCAGGTTTCTAATTGATTGTGGTCATGAAGAGAAAAATTTTCCGAACAAACGATCCTTTCGTGAAGACTTTTTTCATTCGCCGTGATACGCTACTGACCCTCATGATTAAACTTTTTCGTGCTATTCGCTAATGAACTTAACTTTCATACTCGACTCCATTGAATACCCTGAGCATGCGTGTGGAAATGAATGAAGCAGGAAAAAGAGGAAAAATCGAGGTTTTGCACAGGATATATTTTTCGAAAGCCACTAATTACTAGCACTCCATCATATTCCGCTGAACATCTTCAGCATGATATGAAAACGGTTGAGAAGACCTTTTCATTGGAATAATTCCAAAATTTCGTTTTTATTGCTGGTTTTCCTTTCGTTTTTATCACATGATGAAAAGGAAACCCATCAGAGAGCTTTTATCTATCTTTCTTTGGATATGCAGAATGGAAATTTATGTTGAAAATGTGTTTTGAATAAAGTAATCAAGAGAAAGCTTGGAATAACTCTCCCTTAGTTTGAATATACTTGCTGACATAAGTCACAATCTCACAAAGTTTAATTATCTTACCTTCAGTTGAAACCGATTCTGAAATGTAGGTATGTGCACTGAAATATGAAGGAATCTATAAGAGATCCACAAAACAATTTTATTCTAGGATTACAAATATTTTGGAAATAAAATGAAATATTTTAGCTGCAACCCCATCTAACGTTGACTCGTGACAAATGGAATCTACTAGTTTTCCTATTTTACCTATGGTTATAAGGAAATAAGACAAAACTCTTTATTTTCTGGAAACCATTGAACCACGTGACACAATTGCATGGTCACAAAGATCTCCCGTTTTAATGCAACTAGATTACTTTCTGTGGGATGTCTCTAAAACAAAAATCATCAAAACAGGCCGGATAATATTGAAGATCAATAAAATTGAATAAGAGGTGAAACAAATAACATATCTACTATCTGATACCATTGAGAATTTCATAGACGAGATTTACTATCGCCTGAGCTGGAGATTTGCAAAGTTGAGGGTGGAGGTTATTTTCAACATCTACTGAAGGGTTTTCCAATAAGGTGTGTTATTTTGAATAGCCCGCTATTTCGGTAGATGTCACGTTTGAAGCTGTCATTTTTTGACATCTGACAAGTAGAAACTACGCCATTAATGAAAATGGAACGATAGACGCTTCAAGAACGCATTGAAATTATTTAAAATTCACTATGAAAAGGTGAGAATTTGGCAGAATTGATGTGAAGAATAAAAAACCTTGCACGTCGCTCGAGAACAGAAAGAATATTGCAGCTGTAGCCGAAAGTGTTGAAGAAAACCCAGGTTTGTCCATTCCTCGTCGTTCTTTGGAATAAGACATTCCACAGACGTCATTACACTGTATTTTGCATAAAGATTTGGGTCTTAAGGCTTATAAACTTCAGTTAACACAAGAACTGAAGCCGGCTGATCTCCAACAACGTCGTGTCTTTGCTGATTGGGTCGTTGAAATGCATGAAAATGATAGGGAATTCCATCGAAAAATCATCTTGAGTGATGACCTCGGTGGCTTCGTCAACAAGCAGAATTGTCCCATCTGGGGCTCGGAAAACCCAAGAGTTTTTGTTGAAAAGCATCTCTATCCTCAACGTGTGACTGTTTGGTGCAGTTTAATGTCCGGCGGGGTCATTGGACCTTACTTTTTCGAAAATGAGGCTGGAGCAATACGGTGAATGGATTGCGCTATCGAGAGATGAGATTTTTTTATGCCCGAAATTGGATAGTACTAGTTTACTTTCAAAGAGACGTCGCTAAGTGCCACGCAAGAACGAAAGCATTGATCTTCGCGAGAAAAGTTTTCGGACAGTGTTATCTCTCGTTGAGGTGATCACAATTGGCCACCGAGATCTTGTGATTAACACCTTGCGATTTCTTCCTTTGGGGCTACGTGAAAGAGAAGGTCCACGCCAATAGCCCAGCGTCGATTCAAGACCTCAAAGATGGAATTCGTGAGGCTATCGAGGACATAGGGCAGCCACTTGGCGATTTGGTTATAGAAAATTTCATTAAAAGGATATGGTCCTGTAAGCGTGGTCGTGGTGGTCATTTGTCTGATATTATTTTCCACTATTAACGGCTTAGCTTCTTCTTTATTTTCATTTATGAAATCAACATACGATCATTTATATTGAAAAAAGACATTTTTCTTCGAATATCAAAATACCACCTCTTATTGGAAAACCCTTTACATTGAATCGTAGATAGCACTAAAAAGTTAGTTGAATTTTAAGGTTCTCAAAGAGTTTCGCCTTATTTTTTAATAACCTAACAACTGAAATAAAAAAATAGTATGGTAAGATTCCATCTGTCATGAGCTTTTTCGATAGCCCACACACAACTCATGTTTGCATTTGAAAAAAAGTTCATATGTTTCAGTTTTTGAGTCAAAAGAAATAAATTTTATTGAGGACTTTCGCCCAACCATGTATATTCAGTCATATGCTATCGGATTACTTGAGTGGAAATTTCTGGAAAAGTTGGTAGTATCGTTTAGAATTGTTTTCAAATTATTCCATACAAAACTCACTTATCAGTCGAAATAGAGTTTGTAGGAAATCCTAGGATTAACTCGTTTCTTTGAACAACTGCTCCATATCCAATTTAGTTAATCCAACCTAAATTGCTTCAAGCTGAGTAGGATTATTTCTGACAACTTGTGAATTCTGAAATAGAATAATATTCTGGATATAATGAGTAACTGCCTTCCTATCTAATTTGATATTTATATAATCAGTGGTGTACCAACAACGCAAAGCAGGGTATTAAAACTGAGTCAAAAGGTCTAATGTACAGTCATGATTTTGTTATTATAAACTAGCTTTCTTATCAGGAGACTGTGATTAAATTTAAACTAGTTTAATTATTTAGGAACAGTAACTTTATAATCAATCAATCTACCTGAATATGTTTATACTTTCAATAATTATTTCTCGTAAAAAAAACGATTGGACCGAGAAAATTTTGAGTTTGAAATGGTGTAGGTACTTACAGATTAAGAATTAAAGTTTGTACACTAAAATTGATACTGAAAGGAAGGTAACTATTAAAGAATCTTCATTATAATACTAATAATAATAAATTTATTGCCATCAATAATTACATGGTTTGTCTGATAAAAGATTCAACAAATATTGTAGCTCAAAATTCTTCTACAGAATAGAATGCATTTGATACTAACAGATAATGGATTCTCTTTTCGAAGGCTTTTCGCGTGTATGTATATTAAACGCTCTTTAATATAGAGGGATGGAAATGTAAGTATACCATGATTAATAAACGCGGACTTGCACGACACGATTTCATATTCCGTACATAATTCTCATTGCTCTCTTTTGCAGGACAAATACTCTGAAGGCATTTGACGCGTTATCCAACAGGATGATGGCATACAGCAATATACTCTGGAAGTTTCCAAAATATGCTGTCTTCAGCATTTCGTAGGTACCAAATTTTTTCAGTTCCCTCAAAAGGTACATATTTTTGAGAGTTTGTCACAATGTGAATTGACAAAATTATCGGATCAATGTTATATTTCGAAAAATATCTTTAGTTTGGGTATATTGAATATTGAAGTGTGGAAACAAAACTCACAGCTAAGAAAACAAATATATTGCATAATTATTACAAATGATCTCAATATAGTATTAGTAGGTACATATTTACAATGGGAAACTATCAATAGTTACAACAAGTTATAGCGGCAATATTCTGTTTATGTTCTACATGCCTAGGAAATTACATGTACAAATAGTCTACCTAATTTACATAACAGCTATAATCCTAGAAGAAGCATTTCTGGATGAAAGGGTACCCTATAACAATCTTCATTTATCACAAAAGGTAGTAGCTTATAGAAAATGAAATACATTGTAACAATGTATTTTGAAAACTAATATTAAATATAATTAGATAACCATTTTCAATTCGAATAGATTAAAATATAACAATCTTGTGAAACAACATCGCATCGAAAGTTTTCAGAAGGTAAGGAGGCTGATAACAATAAATAATCTATGTATAAATGAGCACTTTGGTTGTGGTAAATAAATTACCTGCAGCGTATTGATGAAGTGTATGCGCAGCTTTCAAATAATAAATTAATATGATCGAGTATTAATTACTTTATTGTCTTGACAATAAGAAAGTCGATCGGTGTTTCGTATGATTTATGAGATGAGAAAGTTGATGAAATTGAGAAATTACTTGAAGAAGTCAAAAACTGTAAGTGAAAAAACATGAATCATTTATCAAAGCATTATTATCATGACTGAAAAGGAATATAGAAGAATTATATTGAGCACATACGGTTAATTGTTTTTTCGAACTATTACTAACCTAAATCAATGCAAAGTGAACATTTGAAATTTGTTTTCATATCATTTCAACGAGACATTAGCAAAAATTTAAATAGACTTTTAATTTTTCATTGATTTTAAGATGTGGCAGAGACCATTGTTCATATTATTTTCAAGAATTTTCGAGTGGCAATTAATGTTCATCAATGAACATTATCATCTTGTCATTCAAACAATTTGCAAACTAATATTACTTCAATTCTTGAGATCCAAGGATTGGTAATGAAGGAATAAAGAAATGTGATTCCTTCAATATCATAATAATCGGAAAATATTAAAACTCTGCTATGTAAGGATTCATCCAAAAGAATTCTGATTATAATGTACTGAAGAAATTTTAAGTTTAAATTTTTGGACATACGGTTGTAAGTTTTTCAATAATTATTAGAGAAATCGAAGAAGCATCTAGACGAATGCAATGTCAACATTCTGATGTGTTTTCATAGTATTTCAACTTTTTTCTTGAACGACAATACTTTTTTGATCACAACTATCAATAAAAAGTCATTCAAACAATTTGGAAACGAATACAGAGTGGGCAGAAGAACCTGCCGATTTATATATTCAATTGAACAATATCGATTCAATAATTTTACCACAATCAAGTACAACAACATTTTAAGTTTATGTTCATACAGTTTTCAAAAAAAAGAGATTTTTGACATTTCCGAAATCGATTTACGCAGTGTATTGAAAATAATGGATACCATTTGCCAGAAATCATCTTAAAGCTAGCTGAGCATACAATTTAAATACTCTACTTGATGATGGAAAAATAATTAAATCGAATATTTCTTCCTGTCAAAAATTCTATGCAATTGGATTGCAATTAAAGCGATAAATGCACTCTGTCAAAATTGACAGGTTAGTCAGGAAAGATTGCCCCGAATTACACTCGTGCATCAAAAAGATAGAATAATTTCGCATTCCTGCGTGTTATCATTGAAAAACTGCATTCGATCATTTTCATTTGGGAGAAGAGCCTCAGTTATCGATTGAAATATAATCTGGGAGGATTATGCATTTCTAACAAACTTTTCAGGTTTTCATCACCAGTCTAATTATCAATTAGACTGCAAACGAACAAAATAACACACAATTCCGAACATTTTACGAGTTGGTCTGAAAAAGGTGTCTGATATAGACATCGGAACGTTACATTATATTTCATTCGTTTCCTTTTTTAGGTTTTACTGTTAGGCAACAATTTTCTCGAAACCAATTTGCTCCTGACAAATTAGTGCGAAGATTTTCGCAGGAGAATTCATCTTAACTAAAAAAATGTAATTATTTTGTTCAGAGACTGGGAGTGAAAACCTAAAAAGTTTTTTAGAACCTCCACCTTCGGTGTCGGACTCTTTCTCAAAAATGCAAATAAACTCTTGCAATTTTTTCACAACACGCTGTCATGCAAAATTATCGGTAATTCTGATGCACTTTTGTGCAATTGCTTGAGGTTCCCTGCCCCAGAAAGTGCAATAAAAAAGTGCAGCCTCTATGTTCTTGAGAATTATAAGTCATTTTCGATTTCACTACACGAACCTTGAAAAACTATGCATTCTTCAAATGCACCATAACAATAAGACAATAATGAATCTGCAAGAAACTATTGCAAATACACAATCGGTAAGACAACATTCTCTAACAATATAGCCATGGGAACATTCGCACACTTTTTTTGAGGCGATCTCAAGACTCGAATACAATCAGTTTTCACTTTCTAAGTGTAAACTGTAATTAACAGCATGTTACAGCAGTTCGCAATTGATGAGAAACACTGCACTATGATTACGACATTTAATCATCCGATCATCGGTTCTTTAAGTGGTAGGCGGTATAAATTGTGGCCTGCATGTTGATTCTTTATTTATTTCCACGTTTGAATTGTTGATAAGTGAAATAATTGCTTCTTCTCGGTGCTAAATGGGTGTACTCGTATATGGGGTGGGTTATCTGTTTAGTATGATCTCGTACAGAAAATGAGGTACTCAACAAAGTGAGATGGAAGTTCAGTTGAACGGTAATTTGATTTGAAAAAATTACTACTATTTAGAGGGGGACTACACGAATATCGAAAACAGATAAAAAAAAGTGTCTTAAATTACAAAAAAGCTGCCTTAATTGAGGATGAGTTTGATGGTTTAAACATATTCAAAATATCTCCAACTGTTCCCGAAATATAAAAATCGAGATTTTCTTTTCAACTCAACTTTTTTTAGAGATAACTTCATGAAATTTGGATTTTATAGCGATTACACTGGCGTTGTGAGATTTTTTCTATTGTCTACTGATTCATAACCATAGAATTAGATTTTTTTCCTGAATTATCCATTTTTTCGAATAATTAAGATTTTGTCAATTCGATCGAGCTCAAATTTTGCTGTAAAATGTTCAATACTAATTCGAAGCAGTACGCAAACATTTGTTGGAGTTGCGTTGATAAAAGAATAGAAACCTATAGTCCGTTCACGAAGGTTGAGCACATAGTAGGCGTTTCTTCATTTATCTGAAGTTGGCAGTATTTGCTGTCATAACGTAAAATAAAGTCAACGTTGCCGAATGTACCCGGCCTCGTCCGACGAGCTTGCGAGTTATCAGACAACTCTATGCAATATTGACAACATTGCGTATCAATCTGACAGAAAAATAAAGAACATAACCTAAAATTTTAGTATACACAGTGGAATATGTCAGATTTCCATGGCCAACCGACGGCTCAACCTTTCGTGAATGGACTATACTAATATTCTCACTTTGGTTCGATTGAAATGAAATCTAGTTCTAGGATGTTACTTGGCTAAATGAACTCTCATCATAATTTTCAAAGGGTTTGTGAGATCACAACTATTGAATTTTGATATTTTTTTAGTTATCGATAATTTAGATATTTCATTTTTCAAATAATTTTCAGAAAATGATTTTGCATTCAAATAATATTGGGTATGAATGTCAAGTACTTTACAAAAATTTAGATTCAATAGACGTATGGCTTCCTCGTTGTGTCAAAAAATGACAGATTTAACATTGTATCACATTTCATGTAAAGTGTTCACAATCGTCCCTGAATAATGTAACTTTCTGTTTTGTAATTCAACCCACCCTTCATTTCTAATGGTTTTCTATATCCCTATTGCCCCCCTTCAAATATTTCTGACCAGATATATCAAATTGAAATTCAAAGTTATTTCCATTTTGCGTAGAATGAATAGAATATATTCTAGCATTGCTAAAAGACCATACAATTGATTACTATCATTTAAAAAAGAAAGTGAATAACATGATCTTCCTATTAAGAAGTTTTAGAATCATCAAATTATGAACGAAACAAGTGATATATTCACAATTGGAGCAATGAATCTGAAATTATAAAGAATTTCTGGAAATTGCTCTTCATATTAATCACCATTTTCAAATCTCAAAATAAAATTTATTTCAAACATAATGAAGTTAACAACACTCAGGTGTTCCCCAAAAATCGAACATCCTGAAAATTGTGAACTCTTTCATATCGTATTTATTCCATATTTATGAAATATGGAAAGTTCCTACGAATAAGGATGCCCATTTTGGATTTTTTCTTCTGTATTCCACTATTAAAAAAAATTAGGTGTATTGTTTGGAACATTTTCTCATTTGCTTCAATATATTTCTATAAAAAAGAATGGGAGGAACTTCAAATAACTGACAATGCATGATGGCATAACATAATGATATCAATAATTATCTAGTCAAAAAGTGCTATTTAGGTCAAAACTTTTTCATATTCCCAACCTAAAAAGCACTCGATGCCTAGACTATAAGTGTAAAGCTGCGTAAGAATTCTCAATGAAAATACTATGAGGACTATTTACCTATTGAACAAACTGGTTCGATTTACATACATTATAATCGATAACATCAATTTTTATATATAATATGATACACATAGAAAAACTATCATATGTACACACTTTAGAATTTCAGCCTTTCGCAACAATAAGGGATAAAAACAAGTTCCATAAAAATCGATAAAAATGTCACAGTGAAAATTGCATATCAAATTGTTCGTGTTTCTAGGAGGCAAGGTAGTGGCTTGATAATTATTATTTTTATTCATATTAGTTCTTGGTATCATCCTAAAATTATGTCGCATAATTGATTATTATCAAAGAATCAGTGTGAATGTTACAACCTTTCAATTGGTTTCAGAATGCTAAATGTGGTATTATCTATTGTATCTATTAATAATGCATACTTTGGATGAATTTTTACAAATAATTTTTTTCTGGTCAATTTTCAAAATAATTTCATTCAGATATGAAATATAATGATGATATTATTTTTATCATGGTAACAAGGTGATTCTGGAGTAGAAACTTAAAATTTTGGAAGTTAAAGGGCAAATAAAAAAGCAAAGTTTTATTTTTTTACTTGAAAACAGAACCCCACATCAAAAAAAAGGCAGAGGAGATTTTTGTCACAATTGAAGAAGGAATTTAAGAATAATTGTTAGTTAAAAATATCTCAGATGTATCTTGGAAACAATGCATTTCCGACCTACACCCCTTTCATTTTTTCGGTGTTTTTCAGATACACCCTATATATAACTGTGATACATTATCCATTCAAAAAGTAGTTTATTATGCAACGAGCGTATTCAATGATAGCTATTATTCACGAGGTGAAGTTTAGGCTACGAGCAGTAGGCCAGTGGCCCAAACACCGAGTGAATAACAGCCATTATACGCGGGTAGCATAATCTACTTTATCCGCGAATACTGAATGTATTTTTTTAAAGATTTTAACATTTGGCGACCGTAACAAGACCTTTCTATTAGAAGAGTGGAAGAAGTTGAGTTGACACATGAGAAATTTTTGGAGAAATTGTTATTGTATATTTTCAATAAAACTGCTTCATTGATGTGATAAAAGTGAATTAGGCCCTCGATTGACAAGGTATACCCATATTTGTTAGCTGCAGTACTTCAGAATACTGAAGAAATATCAATTTAAAGAATATAATATTGAAGCCAATCTATGAAGCATTTGACAGCCGTGAATAATAACTCATTATTCCCTGGTGATTAATGGGTATTATTATGATCGGGCAAACGTATAATGGGTGGATTATTCAATAGTCGTGTATAAACTTTATTATTATTGATTCATAATAACAACCTGAAGGTCAATTAAGTTAAATGCTTTCTATACTCTATTATATACAGATACTAAAAAGAATTTAGTCTTGGATGATTACATAATAATGACGTTGATCTCATCAAGTTATGAAGAATTTTTTGGGAACCGGCAATCGACTTACCAAACGCAACCAAAATGAATAAATTTATTCCAAATCCTTCCAGAATATTTGGAAAAACATTTAACCATTTGAAGTCAGTATAACTGAAATCAGTATTATAGCTTTTTCAACCGGAGTATTCTAATCAGTAAAATCAGTTGGAGAATTTGAATTTCAATGAAATAAAAAAATTAGCAATCTGCTCGAATCCTGCTGCATAAGACATACCCCTGCAAAGTTTCAAACACGACTTGAATCAATTCCGCTAATTTACAAAGTGATCAGTCAAGATCAGTGCTATGAGCCCCAGGGTTCGAAAACCGTATTCTATTTTGAGATTGTTTTCGTTGGGGGTCGTATTTCTGTCTTCGTAATTACAGTTTCAGAGAAAGATGCTCGTTCTTCTTCCCACACCTTCTTCCAAGTTGCGATAGAGATCTGACAGTTTCTTAATGGATGAATTATCCTTCTGGTTCTGGCTTACACTTGGAAGACTGAGATTGTAATGCTCAAGGCAGTATGAAAAATTTATATTCCTGTGGTGGTTTTATGTTATCGAGTTGTCAATTGTTTGTAAACGATAAAGTTTATGACTTTGGGATATCGGTATAGTTTTATATGTGATATGAAATTGGTATGCACTCTCGCATTGAAAATAAAAGAACTTTCTGATCAATAGTCATGTGAATATCTTTCTGACTCGTAATGGTTGTTTCAGAACGGAATGAATTTTCGTTTCTTCAGATTCAGACATTGACTTGGTTCTGAAGCTACATTTATACCTGATTGTGTTAAAATTCATGCTGTCATCAGGTGACAGTTAACTTACTGACTGGTTCTAGCCCCAATTAATAGTATATAACATTACTAGCAAGGTAAGAGGGTTTTTACTCGGGTTTTTACTGGCGAATGGAGGATATATTGACGAGCCGCAGGCGAGTCAGTTACCTCCTTGAGCCAGTAACACACGTTACCTTGCGTGTATTGTTTTATATTTTATTTGTTTCTCATTTTAAAAAAGGTTAGATAAATTCTAAAAAATCTCAAGAATATGTCGCAAATGTCGTAAGCTATGCATTATTTATGATTACTTATGACATCGGAAAATTATGATAACTGTCAGTGGCTTTACGAGAGGGAAGTCCTTCGAGAATATTTGCTCATTTCTGACGAAAAAGGCCAGATCCAAATGAAACAAGGCATGAATATCGTTTTAAAATACTTTTATAACGTTTATTACTAAAAATATTTGTTCCAGGAACGATGAAATTTAGAAGAATGAATGAAATTAAAAGCGAGTACGTGAAACTGTCAGTGAGTTTACAGGTCAAAAAACCTCTAGGATATTTGCAATTTTGAGAAGGAAAACAAATAGACACGAATAAAACAAGGTACGATTATCGTTTTCGAATAGTTTGAGAACGTTTATTGAGAAATACATTTGTTCCTGGAACTCTGAAATTAGAGGGATGAATGAAATTAGAAGCAAGTACTTGACAACTCGCAATGTAAATAATACTACTAACTTGTAAAAATTTTACAAGTTAACTGTCAGTTTCACAAGTTAGTGACTTGATAAAATAAACTTTCTTGATTAATATGTGTTTTTGGAAACTGACGTTTACAAATGAGAAACAAATAAATTTATTAACTTGAATTTCAATAACTCAGAAATGAAGCTTCATCCGCGAAAAAACAATTTTTCACGTTTCATCAAGAATATCAATCTGTCAACATCCTTTAATATTTCGTCTTGAGTGTTGAATCACTTTGTAGATAATTTACGAATATTTCTTATGATTCTTAACGAGCATATTTCGATTATATTTGTTTGAAATGTAATTTTACTACAATTCTACACAGGAAAGAAGAGGAAAATAATATAGTTAATAATGATCCTCATCTCTTGTAACTTGATATGGGGAAATAAATTTAAAATATTGTGAACCCTCATTTGGGGACGTCTTGCGTTATCAAGCATCATCATAGGGACTCGTCATATGAAACCTTACACCCATCAGAAGACAGAAATGTAGGTAGAGAAAATACCAACAGACAAGGGGCACATTCGAATATCTCACCCAAGAATTCTCATAAGAATCAGAATAACGAATGTCAAATGGATTTAACATGTTAAAATTTATATTTGGGGAGTTCATTCAATTTCATATTTGAAAATGTAGAAATCCTTCATATTCATTTGAAATTTCATTCACAAAAGTTTTTTTTAATTCCAAATGAAAAATAATGGAAAAAGTGTGGTTATACCGTATTTTTAAAACTGTTACTTAATTCTTAACAGCAATTTAATTCTTAGTGAGGTTTCGAAGTATTCGTAAAATAAATATAATGTACATGTCAAGGTTCTCCGCAGTTATCTCTATATATTCACAAATAAATTTTTTCAGTTTCTCATTGACTTCAATGAAATTCAGTTGTCCCCCTACCGAAAACCAATAATTAATTACTTGTATTTCACTTTCCCACAATATTTGAAGAACTAGTGAAATAAATACTTATCATAAAAAGGTTCACATCTTAATGAACAAATTCCTCGAATAAATTGAAAGTTTCTTTGAAATTCCCCCTTGGGCAATAAAAAGATAGGTATATCGAATCATTCGCAAAAGCAAAACAATTGAAAATTTTAATTGTAGGAATTAATTGTCCATTAACAATTTCAACACTCACATGATTCTTCGATTTATTATTCTATTCGATAATATCATAACTCCTCCAATCGATTAGATTGAAGAATACCCGGTATTGAGCAATAATAATTAGTTAGAAATCAGTCAACGATCATTAAAGAAAATATATACATGATTAATTTACATTTAATCAGATAAATCGCAGCTATGATATCATGTGATAAACTATTTTCAATATGAAACGAGATATATACAGTGTGTTTCATCAAGGAATTTTACAGAGTGTTTCATAATATTATCTAGGCTCTAGGTACAGGATAGTTGTAAACGAATATGCCATTGTGTACTTTGAATTAAATGTAATCTGGCTTTATGAATCACAAAATTTCGCAACTTATCGTTTTTAAGATGATCATAATATTCAAATGAAACATCCTGTACGAATGACAGTAATAAAGGATGATACCCAAGGAAACTTCAGCCTAACATTAAAATATTGACTACACATCGCTCCTACACACTTACAGACAGGTCTACCTAGCCTTTTTCTCTTCTTTCTTTCGCTAACTTCCTGCGCTTCAAGATCATCTCGTACAAAACCTCGAGACCTTCTTGCAGCCCGTCTCCTGTTATGGCACAAGCCGGCTGGACATGCCAAGGTGTCCCCCAGGGCTCCCACTGCCGCCCAGTTCTGTTAGACCCATCAGTTTCTCGAGTTCGCGCGGTTCACGAGCCCCGGGCAGATCTTGCTTATTGGCTAACACTAGGATCGGAACTCCCGCGTTTTCTGGAGATTTAACAGTCCGTATGAGCTCCATTTTGGCTTCTTCCATCCTCTCAACGTCCACACTGTCCAAAACAAACACTATACCGTCCGTGCACCTCGTGTACGATTTCCACAGCGGTCGAAGTTTTTCCTGTCCACCAACGTCCCACACTAGGAAGTTTATTCCTTTCGCTTTGCCGATCATCCCTTTCACTTTTTCGCAATTGAACCCTATGGTAGGTACCGTGTTAAGGTATTGGTCGAATTTTAAGCGGTATAAGGCTGTGGTTTTACCGGCCGAGTCTAAGCCTAACATCACTACGTGTAAAGTGCCCTGGCCAGAAGGTAGTGCATCCAGGAGGGATGTGTTTTTCCCATGTTTGCACCCATTTGGGGGCCGATTGGTTCAGTCTTTAAGGTTACATGGTGTTCGGAGATGTTGATCTCGATCTTGGTCCGGTTGCTGGTAGCGATTTGACCCTACGGTGCGTTGCCATTTGAGAAGCGGGGATCTGCAAAAAAGGAGATTTAAAATTTTCGTTTGAGGTTAATCATCAATTATTATTTTTTGGTTGATTTCAATATGGGGTGGTTATTGATTCAACACATTTTTGGAACATCGAGTATAGATAGATCTTACAGATGGAGGAAAGATATATTTCGTTCGAATGACAGAAGTAATGTCATTACAATCAATTATCTGAAAACTAGATTCGAATTTCATTTATAAAGATGTTCAATCTAAGAATTAATGAAATGACATAAAGACATAAAATTTCCAGAGAAATATGTAAATGGATCAAGTTCATTTTGAGTTATACAGTGCGTCTCAAAATTATGGAACGAATACATTTTCTCAGATTTGGCAACAAAATCCTGAGGTCAATTTTTGTTTCGCTTTTACCAAATTCTCATGCATTTTTGATGGATTTTTGTTGCACCCTGCGCCATCTCCATCAACCCTCTAAATTTTTTGAGTAGGAAAAGTGGGTCATCTGGAAAGGGTTGAAATTTGTGTATGAACAAAACTGTCATGGTCGACTTTCAATCGGTAACAACTGATAACCTCTTTGAAATAACTTGTTTAAAAAAACATTTTTTATTTCTGCAAGCCTATGAAAAAGAAACAACCACGTTGCCAAAAAAAAAGTACTGAAATATCCCACTTTCCTTCTCATTGAATTTAGAGGGTAAATGGGAACGGTACAGGGTGCAACAAAATCCTCCGCAATGCATAAACATTTGGTAAAAGTGAAACAAAAATTAACCTGTTTCAAGATTTTGTTGCCAAATATTTTTTGTTCCATAATTCACTGTATATGTAAAAATGAGTATTGTCGTATTTTCTTAATTCTTAACATTGGAGTTTCATCTTGTATATAATTACACAGAGTAACCCACTGATGTTCTCTCATTTGTCATCCTGATGATGGAGCCAATCTAGCACCGGAATATTGATGTGATATCCAATCAATTTTATACATTATATAAGCAGAAGCTTCTACACACTTGTCCACACTTGAGAAAAACGAAGATTTCAATATACTTTCTTGAATTAAATCCACCGGGGTGATGTTGGCTCCCGGCCAACCAGCTCCAAGCGCGCTATTCCACCACGGTCGATGAGGTCGCCCGGCGTCAGCTGATGTGTTTAACAGTTAATTCTGAGGAATGCTACATCGGAAGCGATCAAATTCATACCGCAAGCAAAGAATTGAACAATTCAAATATATTTAAACTTCCTTTTATTCAATTTCTATCACATAAGGGGAAGAATCGGTATCTACTCGTACGAAACAATTTATTGAAGTTTCATTAGTTTGAGATATCCGGCCAAGAATTCTGATGAATGGACTACTAGACTTTTTGGCCGGACATTCGAAATACAAAAAAAATATTATTCGATCGTGTTAACAGTAAAACTTGAAAACCCCAAGTTCGATCCTTGGAGCTGGGGGTGTGTGGTGGAAGGAATCGAATTGAAAATTACGTCAGACGTAATTTGTAAAATGCTCTATCGAATCCACTTTTCAGAATTTTTGGCCGGACATCCCAAACAGTAGAAAAATGGATTTTGCCATCGAGTCAACAGCGAAACTAAACAATGTTGAGAACGATCCTCACGTCTAGGGTTGCAGTGTTCTCAGAATTCAACGAAATTTTTTCTCAATATAACTCATATTATACACGATGAAAATCATCCAACGGAATTCTTGGCCGGGTTACCGAAACAAGCACAAAAAAAGGAAATCTTGTCATATCGAGTCCGAGACGAGAGAGCGTCGGCTTTTATCCTTGGAGCTGGGGGTATGGGGTTCTCAGAAACGAACAAAACTTTTTTTCGTGATAGCTCATATAATGTCCTAACGATATCATCTACTAGACTTTTTGGCCGGACATTCGAAATACAAAAAAAATATTATTCGATCGTGTTAACAGTAAAACTTGAAAACCCCAAGTTCGATCCTTGGAGCTGGGGGTGTGTGGTGAGAGGAATCGAATGAAAATTACATCAGACGTTATTTGTATAATGCTCTATCGAATCCACTCATCAGAATTTTTGGCCGGATATCCCAAACAGAAGAAAAAATGGATTTTGCCATCGAGTCAACAGCGAAACTAAACAGTGTTGAAACGATCCTCACATCTAGGGTTGCAGGGTTCTCAGAATCTAATGAAATTTTTCTCCAATATAACTCATATCATACACGATATGAAAACCATTCAACGGAATTCTTGGCCGGTTAACCGAAACAAGCACAAAAAAAGGAATCTGTCATATCGAGTCCGAGACGAGAGAGCGTCGGCTTTTATCCTTGGAGCTGGGGGTATGGGGTTCTCAGAAACGAACAAAACTTTTTTTCGTGATAGCTCATATAATGTCCTAACGATATCATCTACTAGACTTTTTGGCCGGATATTCGAAATACAAAAAAAATATTATTCGATCGTGTTAACAGTAAAACTTGAAAACCCCAAGTTCAATCCTTGGAGCTGGGGGTGTGTGGTGCAAGGAATCGATTGAAAATTATGTCAGGCGTAATTTGTATAATGCTCTATGGAATCCACTTTTCAGAATTTTTGGCCGGACATCCCAAATAGAAGAAAAAATGGATTTTTGCCATCGAGTCAACAGCGAAACTAAACAATGTTGAGAACGATCCTCACGTCTAGGGTTGCAGTGTTCTCAGAATTCAACGAAATTTTTTCTCAATATAACTCATATTATACACGATGAAAATCATCCAACGGAATTCTTGGCCGGGTTACCGAAACAAGTACAAAAAAAGGAAATCTTGTCATATCGAGTCCGAGACGGAGAGTGTCGGCTTTTATCCTTGGAGCTGGGGGTGTGGGGTTCTCAGAAATGAACAAAACTTTTTTTCGTAATAGCTTATATAATGACCTAACGACATCATCTACTAGACTTTTTGGCCGGACATTCGAAATACAAAAAAAAAATATTATTCGATCGTGCTAACCGTAAAACTTGAAAACCCCAAGTTCGATCCTTGGAGCTGGGGGAGTAATGATTGAAAATTCACTCCAAAGTACGTTAAATGAATCCCACTCCATTCCATTCATCAGAATTCTTGGCCGGATATCTCAAACTAATGAAACTTCAATAAATTGTTTCGTACGAGTAGATACCGATTCTTCCCCTTATGTGATAAAAATTGAATAAAAGGAAGTTTAAATATATTTGAATTGTTCAATTCTTTGCTTGCGGTATGAATTTGATCGCTTCCGATGTAGCATTCCTCAGAATTAACTGTTAAACACATCAGCTGACGCCGGGCGACCTCATCGACCATGGTGGAATAGGCGCGCTTGGAGCTGGTTGGCCGGGAGCCAACATCACCCGGTATTAAATCCAAAACTTACATTGAAGTTTTGAGGGTAGGTTAAACATTTGAATAGGAAAGTTGAATTCAGGAATGAATAAAATAAGATCGTTTTCCAATATGAGTAAGTACGCAAAAGCTTTTGTCAATTGCTTCACGAATCCAGGTTTTCACTATATGAATGCCTAACGACAACATTCAGTTCAGATGATCTGTTTTTTACTGTTATTTGAGGAATCTGCTTTCTGCCAAAATAAAGACTGACCTATAAACAACTTCCAGTACTTTTCATATGGTCTAACGTATCACAAATTTCTCCAACCAAGCATAAACGTGACTAAGTTGGGAAACTTTCAAAACATTCCGTAGAATATAAATCCGGAATAAGTATACTATATTTAGGAACCACCCAATTATTTCGCAACAACCTTGACTGAAACCTGCAACGGCATTCTTAAATCTGTTCTTCTGAGAACGATATCGATCCCAAGATATTCGTGCCAAGTCATCTGTGCTATTAAGATCGTTCGAAGAAAATAATGACTTTGGACAAAAATACGCTTCTTGAGTGAGGACAAACCGCGGAATGCCCAAGAAGTAAGTTAATCCAATGATACCTTTACCATGTTGGTTTTTTGATTGTAATGGTTCGATTATTTCGTTGGTTGTACGTTTTCATCGGTAGCAGTGTTGATTTGAGTGTATTTCATAACTGAAGCTACGATTCAATGAACTGCATTTCGGTATAATTTGATGAAATTAATAACGGTCATATTTTGAGATCTTCTACTAACTCTTTCTCAGTACCACTCTTTCCGTAAATAACACGCTATAGAAAATAAGCCTCATGTGAATGCATTTGAACAATTATTTTTTTCCATAAATCATTAAGAAATTTTGACATTCCTGACAAAATTTCTCAAACGTTCCTACTGTAAGGAAATGATATTTCCTGACAGCTGTTAGTGTTCTACATAAATCATTAAGCAGTAGTAGTAGTATTCATTGAATCAACTACAGTGGAAGTTTCCCTGTAACGAACTTCTGTATAACGAATTTTCTCTGTATAACCAATTTCGTACAAGAAATTGCACCGTGAATCCAAATTCCATGTTGAAAACACCTCTGAAACGAAGTTAATTCTCTTCCGAAATTTTTCGGGCGTACGTAATAAATCCCTACTTTAAACTAAATCATTACGGCTGGCAGAGAGATCCTTCTCAACAGTTTTAAATACACCCTGGCTGTTTGGCTTCAATCTTACCGTTACGCTAGTGTGAAAAGTTGAGCGAAAATGTCTAAAAGCAAGTGCTTAAGTGTGAATGATAAACTTGATTTTATCAGTGAAATCGACCGTCCGTGACATTGCCGATTATAGAAACAAATTTTCTGTATAACGAAATTTCTTTAATAAGAATTTTTTTTGCCGATTAGTTATAAGGAAGTTCCACTGTACCTTGAATTTCGTAGGAGGCTTCTTATGAGTACCTAGAAAGTGACAGCAAAATTTCAACTGTATCGGTTCGGTTGTGTCTGAATTATAGGGGAACAAAAATTTTGAATGGCTATATTTTATACTGTACAATGTGTCTATAGGACATTCCTTTCGATAGTTATCGTGTTTACGGACAGGGACAGAATTGATTTTGAAAATGGTTTTGTCAGTGAGTCATTTGAAAAAAATTTCAATATTTGGATATGCCTAACGCCTGGTGAATCCAAGTATTTCAAGTGGGTGTGGTAGCTTTCAGCATCTTCTTATATGAGATTTTCAGAATACTTACAAAATAACCTTACCTAATTTCTGTTTCGTATTATTTTTATGGATGTGTGGAATTGTGTGAAATATTACAAATCGATGAACAATTGGTTGCAAAGTCAATCGAAATTAAAAAACAAGAGCCATTTTTGCTAATGATTCTTCTCAACCTCATCAAATATTTCATTCAAAAAATCTTCTCGAGGTAGACCTGCTTATGAAGAAATCTTTACCGATTTAGTAACTACTGTAGCCATCCAGAAAGCCAGTCGCTGAGGAGAAAATTGGAGAATTTGCAGGAAATGATATATAATCGAATCATAAGATTTCGAAGTGGAAACAAACAAATAAAATTTTTTCGACATGGATAGGTATGTAGTTCAAAATGCAATTTTCAAATTTTGCGAAATGAAGATATGGTTTGGTTTAATCTATTATTGTAAAGATGCCCTATTCCTCAAAGAATAGAAACCTAGCAATTTTTGTCCCTTTGAAACACATAAGATATGACATAATCTATCGATGATTCGAAAAATTTACCAAAAACTTCTGAGCAGCTCACAAGATATTTCAATAATTCTTAAAAACTTTGGAGCTGGATATCTCAGCTTGTCACTATTGAGGGATGGTAGCTTTCTGCATAACGCCGTCCAATTTACGTTCCATTGGATTTATACGAAAGGAGAATCCCATCTCTGTCTTGAACAGCAATTCAAATTCCTTGAAGCTTCTTCCCAAGACACCGAAATATGTAATTTGAGACATCCAAATACCTCAGAACCCTGTTATGAATACGACTCTGAATCCACCACAAACGTAGAGAAGTTACGAGCAATTGTCAGTGATATTATGATGAATATTTCCGAATGAAAATTAGTTGTGGATAGAAAGCTCGACTGTAGTCAGGATGGCAGTGGTGCCGAATGAATCTAGAATTCCATTAATCCAAACGTACCTTGCAATCAAGATAGCGAGAATGGCATTGTTTAGCGATGTAAATAATTATAAAATGTTCAGTTTTAAATAAACCCTGGCTGTTTGGTTTCAATCTAACCATTACGACGCTAGTGTGAAAGTTGTGCGAAAATGCTTAAAAGAAAGTGCTTAAGTTGGAATGATAAACTTAAGTTCATCAGTGAAGTAGACCGCGACATTGCCTACTATAGAAAAAAATTTCCTTATAACGAATTTTCTGTAAAACGAAATTTCAGTTCCACTGTATTTTGAAACATTCAAATAGCTCTGAACCCTGTTATGAATACGACTCTGAATCCACCACAAACGTAGAGAAGTTACGAGCAATTGTCAGTGATATTATGATGAATATTTCCGAATGAAAATTAGTTATGCATTGTCGATGGAAAGCTCGACTGTACTCAGGATGGCAGTCGTGCTGAATGAATCTAGAATTCCATTAATCCGAACGTATATTGCAATCAACAGAGAATAGCATTGTTTAGCGATGTAAATAATTATAAAATGTTCAGGAAGCTTCGCTGCTGAACGCATGCTGAGGAAAATTACTTTTGAATTGCTTCGTATGCCGAAAATAAATTTCAACATACGTTTGGTTTTACGGCTTATTGAAAATGCTGTAAAATTTGTTTCCGCGAAGTTGACACAAGACTTGTTGCCAACGAATAGTTTGCTGCAAGTTTTTCAATTTGAAATCCAATTTAAAGTACTATTCGTAACTATAAATCGGTTAGAAATTCCCGTGTTGTGTAGAGGTTAAATAGGAATTGCGCCGAATAGGTTTCTGTAGGCGGAATCGATATCTACTATAAGATCAGGAATAGAAATTGATTTCAACCGACTGGAACGTCTAGAAAGGTTATTTCTAATTTGAGATTTTATAGCGGCCATGAGTTCTGCGATTGTTAGTTGATAAAGAATATTTGGAATATCTAAGTATTTATCTTCAATAAATTTTCGTTCGATTCGTGATATGAATAATGATCATGAAATTAATATTAACCCTGAATATAATGGGAATATTATTAGAGGATGGGCTGAACCAAAATTACAGACATTCAATTATCTTAAAAAGTGATAACTTGTTCTAAATATTTTAAGGTTATTGAGGATCTTTATTTCATTTATTTGTTCAAAAGAATCTTTCCTCTCGGAGTTTCGAACTCTTTCTGATATTTTTTCAACATCTTCATATTTTGAGAACATAAAAAACAAAACAGATCAAATTTCCGTTAATGGGTAAAAAAACCTGAATAACGTCTACCGCATAATCCAGAAACTAAACATGACGCATATGAAAAGAAAAATGTTGGATGAATGCATATCAAAATACAATAATTTTTCAACGAAAACCGCAATTTGCAATGACTCAGAATTTTATATCAATAATTTAAACACTGAAACGGATTGAAAAATTAAGGGATTTCTATTATTTTAGTCGTGGTTCAATAGGATATCTATCGAACACGAGTATCATTTCTCAGTATTGGCAATTTAGTTATTCAGAAGGAATTCAAGGTAATGAAAGATAGCAGAAGCAAGCTTGTCGCAAACAATAAGAATACCGGAGCAGTTTCATAAGTCTGTAACATACTAAATTTCAAAAAGAAATAATGAATAAAAATTTAAGAAAAGCCCTGAGCCCTGGAGCAATAAGACTATATAGCCCCGTTTACACGTACACTCCAAACCGACGCTCCTGTAGCGTCGCTCCGATGCGGCACTCCGGAACGGCGTTCCAGGAGCGTGAGGATTGATGCGTGGTCGTCAAATGGAGCAACACTTTTGGATCACGCATCGATGCGGCAGATTTTACTGTACGCTGCAAAACTCTCCGTGTGAATGCAAAATACAACAGTTTTGGAGTGGAGCGTGGAATTTCCGCTGTGGCGGAAACTCCAAATACTAGTCAGTTAATTCGAATACCCGTAAGTGGACAGTGTGGTGAACATGAATTCGAGAAAAAGGAAGGCTATTGCTTGTTTAGGCCTGTATGTCATCAATGAAGATGAGAAGAAAACTCCTCGGAAAATTTGGGTTAACCAGTGGAGGTTGAATAGAGATCGTTTTTGTCATATGCCTCTATTGAGGGAACTCCGAGAAAATTATCCAGAAGACTACAAAAATGACTTAAGAATGGATGACATAACTTGTTATTTTCCATAAACACGGAAAGCTTTTGTACATGTTCATAAATAATTCTGAATTATCCCTATTCCTCATTGTGTATGTAGGTACTGGTGAAAATGAGCCGAATTCAAGTTTATAAACATAAATGAACATTTACAACTGCGGAAATTCGAGAGAACTATAAGCATCTTCTGCTACATATCTCGGTAGATCGGAGTGTGTGTGTGAATACGACGTTGATATCACAAACCAGCACATCTGGCACGTCGCATCAAATCGACACTTTTGGACTCACGATGGTCTAGCATTCACACGCACAAGATTGGAGTTAAGGAATGGAGCGAACGCTCCAAAACTGCCAGGAAAACTGTTCGTGTAAACGGGCCTTATTACCTCAAAATTTAAAATGGGATTTGAGATTGATACCAATATATAAATCCAGAATCTCAGCACACTCGGAATTAGATTCTGGAAATTATTAAAAAAATGTAATATGTGCAAAATAAATAATTACAAAAATTAAATTATATGGTTCTGATGATGCGATCCTTTGAAATTTTGCATGAACATGCACTACATCAGTTTTGATTCACAAATAAATTTCACTCCAATCGGATATTCTGTTATGAAATATTAAGATTCTTCTTTCAATATTCCAATTGAATGGTTCTGTTCACACTATGGCCATACAATTTTGCATGAGGCTTGTTATCAGCATCTTGCATTTTGGCCGTAACATTTAATTTCGATTGGTTTCGTATTTTCTGAGCTATTGAGAAACAAAAATTTTGAATCTCCATATTTTATGGAACACCCTGGACGATTTAGCTGGTTAACGAACTTAATCGGGCCATTTGGGACACGAAATCATCCTGAAAACGGACGGGCTGACGGCCCCACGTGCAGAATTGAATTCGACATCAAGGAGTCTAAACCTATCGTTTGAGACCATTGGGCTCGAAAATTACAAACATTTTGGCAAAACGATATAGCACTCGTTTAAGTAGAACGAGCGCTGTGTTAATCAATAAATTAAATTTGTTAAAAAAAATGTGTTTTCATCGTTAGTCCAGTGGCGTCTTGGCAGAAGGAACTGGTATCAGCAGGAACATTTCCATGTCCCGCAAGTCATTTTCTCTAGTTCTGACTAACTGAGTGGAAGATTTCCGCTCGTTGGGTATAAGAGAGAAATGATTTAGCTTGTTTTTAGCATTCGCCCATAAATTTTGTTTTTATATTAAGAATCAATTTAGAATATCCTTTCCATCAAAGTAATGCAGTCGAATTGTGCTTTTAGCAGGAAAGTTCTGGGGTAGTTTAGATTTCTTTCATTTTTTATGTTTTTTGGGGTGCTGAATCCGAATTTGAGGTTTGCTAACAAAATTTCCAGACGGAACATAGAAAAAAAATACAATAAAAGAATGAAAATCTCATTCTTGGTCAGTTTTTTGCATATAACTCTGACACTATCAACTTTTCCTAAAATACCTTTCCATACAAAATGAAAGTACATAAAATTTCCTACAAATTGTACTACCACAGCTTGTTTTGCGACAAACCGTTCTGGTTCAAATAATAGTTGAAAATGAGGTATTTTCTATGACTCAATAAATGAAAAATGAATTAATTCTATGGTTCCAATGATGCGATACTCTTGAAATTGTGCATGAACATTCAGTATATCAGTCGCGATTCACAAAAAAAAATTTAATCGAATCGGACATTTTGTTATGGAAATATAAAGATTCTTCTTTTCAATATTCCAATGAATTTTCTATGGTTCTGTTCACACTATGGTCACACAATTTTGCATAAGGCTTATTATGAGCATCTTGCATATGGCCGCAACATTTCATTTCGATTGGTTTCGTTTTGTCTGAGATATTGAGGAACAAAAATTTAAATGGCCTTGTTTTATGAAACAAAATACGGCCATTCAAAATGTTTGTTTCTCAATATCTCAGATAAAATGAAACCAGTCGAAATGAAATGTTGCAGCAATATGCAAGATGGTCATAATAAGCTTCATGCAAAATTGTGTGACCATAGTGTGAGCAGAACCATAGAAAATTCAATTGGAATATTGAAAAGAAGAATCTTTATATTTGCATAACAAGATATCTGATTCAAGTGAATTTTTTTTATGAATCGAGACTGATATGCTGAATGTTCATGCAAAATTTCAAGAGAATCGCATCATCGGAACCATAGAATTAAGTTTTTTTCATTTATTGATTCATAGAAAATACCTCATTTAAAACTATAATTTGAGCCAGAACAGGTGGTCGCAGAACAAGCTGTGGTAGTACAATTTGTAGGAAATTTTATGTACTTTCATTTTGTATTGAGAGGTTTTTCACGAAAAGTTGATATTTTCCGAGTTATAAGCAGAAAACTGCCAAAGAGTGAGATTTTTTCTCTTTTTTTGTATTTTTTTCAATGTTCCCTCACGAAATTTTGTTAGCAAACCTCAGATTCGGATTCAGCACCCCAAAAAACATAAAAAATCGAAAAAATCAAAACTACCCCAGAACTTTCGTGCTAGGGGTTCTTTTGAGCACAAATTGACTGGACTAAAAGTGAGTTCAAGTGATTCCTCTTTCGAAACAATTAGCTCATTATTCCACCTCGTCGTGAACATTAATCAACTCCTAGTTAACCAAACAATAACTACGCAATGCCAGAATCACAACCTAATAGGTATATAACATATTCAGCTAATTTAAACTCCACACAAGATATCTACCTATCCTATCGGCAACGAGGCGTATCATTCAACGTCTAGGAAGAGTTTGCGGTCTCGTCCAACGCAAATTGGACTAATTAAAGCTAGTCGCGAGGAAAGTGGTGCACTTATTCGCTGTTGCAGCATATAATTCGCCATAATTATAGGTTATTAGAGTCCGGAATAGTTGTGACGAAATAGGAAGGCTGGTTAGATTTCAGATTTCGTCCCACTGATACCCATTTGGAATCGTCGGATTTCAAGTGTGTGTTGGGTAATTTATTGGGTAGTAGCAATTTCAATTACACGTGTTACGTGGGTATAATATAGAGAACTGTGTTGTGCGAATAAGTTTTCGCAAGGTCAGAGTTGAACTTGCAAGATAGATCAAATTTGTCGCATCGACAAAAAATTTGAAAAATTTAAGAGAAGCCCTGAGCAGAAGCTTTTGGGCATAATAGTCATAAGACTATTACCTCAAGATATTATATAGAACCTGAGATTGATACCGAATATATAAATGCAGAATCTCAGAAAAATCGCAATAATATTCTGAAAACGATTCAGAAAATGAAATATTTAGAAATATTAAATTACAAAATAACGTGCGTTCAAAAAAATTCGTGGTCAAGTAAGCTATGGATTCTATTCTTCCCCTCATATACTATTAGGAAAACTAGAATCCACAGCTTACTTGACCAAGAATTTTTTTGAATACACGATATAAAATAAAAAATTGAATTCTGTGGTTCTGATGATGCGCATAGACAAACTAAAAATTAGATGAGCCACTCGTATATTCCACGCCATCTGTCGGAGGAGGAGACTAATACACGAAAAAATTATTTTCAATTTGATAGTCCTATCGAGAAAATAGTAAGTATGTAAAATCATTATTATCAAAAAACCTTTGAATTGTCAACTGACACAAGGAGTGGTTTGACACGTTCTTTTTGAAATATATAAATTTCGATATGCCTGCAAGAGTGAAGACGTGCTGTGTTATTGGATGTGAAATCGAGATGCAAGAAGGTAATTCTACAATATATATTATATATATTCTGTTACCTATAAGAATTAAGATAGTTTTCAAAAAGTTTTTCATGTATTGAATAAGTTTAGTCGGTAAATACTCATATTTTGTATTATTGAATTCATTCTTGTTAGTTTTTGAAAATGTTTTCAATGCAATTATTAGTTTATTGATTAGATATTTATGAAATAAATCTGTATTTTCAATTGGTGATACCTATTTCAGTTAATAAATTTTTATTCTATCTAGAATTTGATTATTAATCCCCATTTCTCGATTCCAGAAGAAAATCAGATAAAAGTTCGTTGCAGGTAGGTATTATTTTCATGAAAATAAATTTCCTCACTCATCGATAACTTGCACGAATCCATTTCTGATTTCCTTTTGGAAATTGAATTTCAAAACACTTTTTGCCTCTTGTATATGGGTGTACCTAGCTATTCAAAAGGTGCACTACAGAATTCTTTTTGAGGCAACTTTACGATACAGATTCCTTTTTCAATTGAGCTTTTTTCACGAATTAGTAATGTTGTACAAAAACAGATGGCGTTGAAGCTTGTTCTACTAGTGTCTCATCTATTCTCCGTTTAGTTAGTCTATGATGATGCGATTCTCTTGAAATTTTGAATGAACATTCAGTATATCAGTTTTCATTCACAAAATGAATTTCACTCAAATCAGATATTCTCTAATGGATATAAAAAGGTTTTTTTTTTCAATATTATAACTGAATTTATGGATCTGTTAAAACTATGGCCATGAAATTTTGGATGAACATTAAAAGTATCAATTACCATTCATAGAAAAAATTTCACTCTAATCGGATATCTTCTTATGGAAATATAAAGTCTATTTTGTTCAATATGCCAATTGAATTTACTATGGTTCTGTTCACACTATGGCCACAAAATGTTGCATGAGGCAAATACCCTGTACGATTTGGCTGGTTAATGAACTTAACCGAGCCATTTGCGACACGATCTCATTCTGAAAATTTCAAGTCTCTAGGACAATCCTTCGAAAGTTATTGTGCTTACGGCCGGACCTATCATTTGAGACCATTTTCGGCTCAAAATTCGAAAATCACAGACATTTGGACAAGACGATAGAGCACTCGTTCAAGTAGAACGAGCGCTCAAAAACTATCGGAGATATTATAATAATACATATAGCTGATGTATTATTTATTTTATTATGAAGTATTGTTTAAAAAACAAGAATACCATATTGCCAATTAGCTTTTGAGGATTGTTTTCATAGTACACTTATCAAGGAATTAATGTCTCTATTACTGAATGAAACAGCGTTATCTAAATGAAAGTATATTTCGAGAAGGTTCTCGGAGATAAAATCATAAAAAATGAACAAAAAAACAGGACAAATAACTATGTCGTGAAAATTCCATTATTAAGAATATGACTTCGTAAACATCGTTGTTAATCAAGATTGTTTTTTGAAAGGAGATCAATCCAAAGGTAATTAATTGCATCAAGACAAATATCCGCATCAAAATACAGATGCAATAAACCTCGATTAGTTAATTAAGGATTCAATACATTCCTGGAAAAAATTACGTCAACCTCATCATACGCAAAATATGCAACTTTCAAATTTTCCGCACATCAAATGTGAGAAAATTAGCATACCAGCACGGGGGTAACAGTAAATTTTATGTAAGTCGGGCATATTGAGGAGAATCGATCAATTTTTTATGGATATTGGACACGCTCTTGCGGTTGTTATGCATAAGGATTGAACCTTCCAGACCGTGTCATTTTTTCTTTTTTGTCGCAATTACGGATTACATGGGAATGGTGGGAGAAACGATCGATAATGAAGAGGAAAATGTAAAGAATGCAGAAATTAGAGAGGTGGTTCGCATTAACGATCTGCACGGTGTAGAACGGTTTTCCATGCTGATATATTCATCTCATTTTATTCATGGCACAGAGGAAGCTGAAAATGATTTGAAAATGTACGATTTTTCCATTCCCGTTGAAGTGAGAGTTTGAAATCCTTGAAATATTCAGAGTAACGCTCACATAAAAATCAATATCAATTCATCCATTCTTTTTCTTTTTTTATTTTCACAAAATTCGGATTTAAGGTTAAATATGATGAAGTACTTTCATAACCATATCGAAATTGTGGAGTTTAATGTTGCTCTGAAAACCCTGAAGAATAAAATTGTCAAGAGAAGATGTGTTTCGATGATAAAATGATAAAAATATGAAATGAAAAAATGAGAAATCACACGGTGGAACAACTAGAACACACCGGGGTCGTTCTGAAGTTAGGGTAAAAAACAGATTTTGTTTCACCCTGTATAAAATGACGTACGCCGAGTTTTCTGATATTCAAAACTTGTGATTGATTAAGAATGAACATACCCATAATTGCAAAAAAAATTCAATCGAATCAAACATATTTATATTTTCAAACTTCTTGATGATTTTTCCGAATATAGAAAAATCAACATTTCAAGAGTTTCAATTCCTGAACTATTGGACCGAATGAACCGAATTGGCATATCAAATGGACTTAGTATATTTTTTATCGGATAGGAAAAACCCAACCTTCCTGGGCAACCGCGAAGATTACTAACAACACAGAGACTACGAGGTGAACCTACTATTTTCCCACAAATCTATTGGAATTTGACAGATATTAATCAATTCTGAAAAAAATCAAAAATAAATGGTGCTTAGGAATTCGCAATAAAATAACTTCGGTTACAATGGAAACGTATTAAGCTTGAATTGTCAATCTTGACGGTTATAAAATTAATTGCTGATTTTATCGAAAGTAAAATGATAGGAGATGATGAAATTTATATTCCTGGGACTGCTCCAGAGGTGGTTCAGGCAGTGAATACGTCTTCATTGTAATTATTGCCAAATAAATCAAGAGAAAGGTACGAAAATTACAGTCGAAAAATATTTCCTTACAGTATTTTTTCTTTGAGAAATATCATCAGAAATGTCGAGATTTCCTAGCCATTTGAGAAAAAAATATATTTATTACCTGATACTGCATGTAAATAACGTCATTATTATACCTATAAATACCGAATTTTGAAAAATTCAGAAATATAAGAAAAAATTGAACGTGACGATTCAACAAAGAAATTTACAGTCCAAATTTTTGCAGAAATGTCGGTGAGATCAACTGCCGTAGGGATGTTTCATAAGATGAAAAAAATTTATGTTTGAAGATTCACCCTGTATGAATTTAAGCATTTCGCATTTTTCTCAAGTAAAAGAAGCACTCTACAAAAATCCAACTATGTACTTATCTTCAATGTGATTATCGCGTATAGATCATTATGTTTAAGTTTTGTGACTAAGTTATAATCGAAATGCAATCATGGAATCAAATCTGCTGATTTAAATACTTTCACAAGAATATTTTACACTAGAGGTGATTCATAACAGGAATGCAAAATTATCAACATCCAATATACGAGATGAACAAGAACCTCGTAATAAACGGGCCTTCTGAGAACATGGGTTTCACCCCTCTCGCTAAAGTTCTGAGAACTTCGATAGATTCCATCAAGTGACCATAACCCAAGAATCACGGAAACCAAGGTCCTTTGAAGGATGACTTTCGTCTGTCTTTCTCTCCGATCAAGTTATGATGCTATTCACCAGAAATGAATTTGTATCCGTCGTTCGAGCTTACAAATTTCCACAAACAATTTTGTTCGGTTATTCCGAGAAACGTTTGTGGTTTCATCTCACCCGAATGCTTGTAGTTTCAAAATTTCGGTCCGAACATCGTTTCAACATTCAAGTTGGCTTCATTCATTCTCGAATTCGCGAACATCGTTGATGAATTAATTTATCCTGACCAATAGAATTTCGAATGAAGATGCTGCAGCCCTCGATTGACAAGGTCCATATTTGTTAGTTGGAGTACGTCAGGATACTGAAGAAATACCAATTTAAAGAATATTATATCAAAGCTAAATCCATGAAGCATCTGACAGTAGTGATTAATCACTTGTGGCTATATTATATAGTATTCGAGAATAAAAATGTTCCTTTATTCTACGGTCACAAGCAAAAACATTATGTCAGTTATTCTACTAATCAATATCAATTAATGACTGAACAAAAGAGCTACTTTATCACTAATTGATAAGCTTTGAATTCATATATTATGAAAGTAGTAGTTCCTGAAAGTTAGCTAAAGGCAACGCACATTTCATCGCGGTAGTTCTGTTCAGAATTGTTTATATGAATCGATTGAAATAACAAACTCAGTGTCTCAACACACTGAAAAAATTCACCCTATCATAAACCATGCTTCAAGGAATTAAATGCCAATAGAGAAAATGAATTTAGAATTACATATTATCATTTTTTGAGTCAAAGAATAGCAGGAAATTTTTTCTTCATTCTAGCGAAATGTCCTGAAGATAACTATTATGTATAATAGCCATTATGCAAGTGAGGATAAGTAGTAAATCAGATGTTTTTATTTTGCATACATTGAAAAAGAATGTCTGCAATGAAAATATAACGCTTACTATCAAAATAAGAAGAATTTAATCCTATCTACTTTGTGTTTGCTTTCCGGAAATATTTTTTGTATTCTCGCAAAGCTCTTTGATACAGTATTGATAATGATTATTCTAATCAATTTGGCATTGACGACAATTTAGTAGTGTCCATGTCACTCAGTTTCAGTACCAAAACTAAAATCATTCTTAAGACAGATTCAATGCAATTCAATAGATTATACATATACAGTGTATCTGAATAACAACGAAAAATAAAGGGGTTATTCATCACATCATATTATAATAAGGTTGCCATAAATGTAGGTCCGGAAATGCATTGCTTCCAAGATACAGGGTGTTGAAGTTTCATTTTGAAAACTGACTAAAAAAGTGGTACGTCACTGAGATATTCTAAACTAACAATTATTTACAAATGTTCAATTTGTGACAGAAAATCTCATGTCTTTTTATCGTGTGGGGCACCGTTTTCAGGTAGTTCCATTTTTTTCTAAAATCGGCGCCTCTCAAGAAAAAAATGTAGAAGATTTTTTTTGATTTAACGAATAATTGAAAAACAATCGTTACTTCAAAATATCCCAATGGGGTAAAACTTTTTTAGTCAGTTTATAAGTAAAAATTCAACATCCTCTATCTTGAAAACAATGCATTTTCAACATACATTTATGGAAACTTTTTTGCATAAAATGATCTGAGGAATCACCCCTTTCATTTTTTCGGTCTTATTTAGATAAACACTGTATACTTCTTCATAATCAGTACTGAACTGAAGTTAATACATTCGTTTAAGTAGACACAAGTGAGGCATAAATCTTGGGACAAAAATATACCAACTGCAGGTATGGCAGTTTCCAAATATTGAAAATGAGTGGAATATTTCTGCTGATCCTAATCGAAACCTTTTCTACTTGAAGCTTTTATGGTGTCTTTCAGTTATATTCACCCTTGTCGAATACTACCTGCATTTCGATATAAATTGCTTTACATGAAGCAGAAAATGGAATAGTCGTGTGTTCTATCATATGAATCATAATTCTGCGGCAATTTTCGGAGATACTGAAGCGTAGAACCTCCAGAATAAGTTGCATTATGATTTTCACGACGAGTAATAATGGTATATGTGTATAATTATCATATACTTCCTCTGATTCTGCTCATTTCCGCATGTATTGTTGTGATATTGAATAGATAATTCGGTATTGAATCTGGATCATCTACTCTCATAATCACTTCCTTATGATGAGTTATCTATACAGAGGGATTCATTAAAATCGGTTATTTAATCTATTTTCCGCGACGACTCGAAATAAAATGTGATTTTAATGTGTACGAAATTGAGCATTAATGACCCATTTTAATGCTCAATTTTTTAGCCATTTTAATGTGCAATCCTCATGGCAACCGTACACAAACTATTCAGAAGCACTACGAGAAATGTCAAAACTCTACTGGAACATAGAAATTCCATTTTGTCAAATGTATGTCTTGTGAAAAATGAGAATGTATTTCAATCAAGAATTTTTACACTGTTCATGTTGAGATCGTCGGAAAAATCTTGTAATCAACACGGTTATTAATCTAGCGACTAATGGTCTCGAACTTTTAACGCGTTCGCTCCGCTCAAGCATTAAAATATTTTGACCGTTAGTCGCTGTCTTTAATAACCTAGTTGATAAAATAACTATTAATGATAAGATTGAAGATAAGATTTTTGCAAGCTTGTTTCTACAGTTGTAGTGAGCTATAGTTTCGTTTGAATGTCTGCAAATTTCGAATTTGAATTGAAAGTAACCACAAACAACTAGGATTGACACACTCTTCACAATTGATGAAAAAATTATTTCAATGGCTGACCGCCTGATGGATTTTCCTTGCATTCTCATTCCAGAAAATAGAGAAGCATTCTTTGCCGCTTCTTTGCATCAAGAAAGCGGTAATTCAAATTTGCATATTGTGATCTCGTTCTGTTCATTCAAGAATTCAACTTTTCAGTTTGACCCTTGAACCTTTTTAAATGGATTTGAGTTTTAAGCTCCCTTCCACAACAGTTTAGATTGCTCAACACAAGAGTTGATTTCACAAATGAGTAGAAAACCTAAAGTTCCCAGGAGATTTAAATTTGATATCTCATTTTTCGAATAGAACAAGCGAATAGAAGCTAAACATTAAACACAGTAGTTTCTAAGATTTTTATACATAAAAGGAAAGGTTTCAAATATTTTTGATAGGCAGAATTTCTTCTTAGTTTCTTACTTTGTTGGTTTTGTATATGGAACCTAGTCCAACTTCGAACGAGTTTATTTTGAGTATGAATTGGCTTGGAGTATCATACTCTGTTTTTGTGTAGATTCAAAAATTACGTTTGGCTCAAAGCTTTCATATCACTATGAAAATCTAAAAGTATACGTCATTCTTTGTAGAGACTGAGCGGCAGTGTTAATAGAGAATAGAATATTAGGTAATATAATAAACGAATATGAATCAGAAACTTCAAATATTACGTCAATAAAGTCAGTTTCGAACTAAACACATATGACGAGAAATTTTGACCATGAAATTTGAAAATTAATAAATTATTAATTTTTTCGTTGAACAGAAGAAGTAAATATGATGGGAGTAGGTCAAATAATATATCAATAAATTAACAATACTCTCAATTAACCACTAGCCATAAAAATTGGATTAAATTTTAAAATAGAAATACTACACTCGACTACGTTAACTTGAGTAATTTCAATCGCTTTCGAATTATTTAATTCTTCCCAATTTGATGTAATCGTCTTTGAATATTCATATTAGATGGTATTCAAATCAATTTACCAATTGAGTCACCAGCATCTTATGAGGAGTGCACAATTATTTCATTAATCGTGATTATATATGAATAATCATGAGAGTAGGAAGTAAAACGGTAAGACACCTAAGATCATTGGCGTCTTCCGTAAAGGATTACAAATTAATTGTTCCAACTTATTACCACATAAACCGTACTCGATATGCTGATCATATTGAAAGTGAAATTGGACGATTTTCATGACTCAATCAATATGAAATAACGTTATACCGGATACTAAAACCAATGAAGATTTTTAATGAGGGTTATAGTATTGCGAATTACGAGATTGTGAATTTGTTGTCGTATTACCATTGCGTTTATTCATGAACAAAAAAATCACATACGGGTTGAATATCAAGCAAAGAATTCACAATCAACAACGACCATAACAGAAATCCTAAAATTCATAAACAAATATTATACTAATGCGATTCCATTTGAATAATGAAAACAGTTTCGAAATTAAAATTTACGAGATATGTATGTTCAAACTTTGAACTGAAAATTTAAATCCATAAAAAATTTGAGGAAGCCCTGAGCAGGTGCTTTTGAGTGCTCGTTCATTCGTGGAGCAATGAGGCTATTCCTTCAAAATTTTGTTTAGGAAATTTTTCAAGAACTGGTACATACATACCATTACTCGACGTCAACCCGGAACCGGGTGAAAAGGCAAGTAATGCTGGTTGTCAGAAAAATATAAAAAAAAATCAAAGTCGCATGATTTTAAAATAATGCGCATTTAAAAAAAACACGCAAAATTCCACACCCTGTGACAGTCTTTTCGCTCCTGTTGCCACAAATATCAACTTTTTCCAACTTTTTTCTTTGCTGTGTAACCTTGAATAATGCTTGTCTAAACTGTAATCAAAATTTTGATACCAGCTGCTCTAGGTTTCATAAAAATAGGCTTACTTCTCAGAAAAAAAATTCGAAATAAACAATTGCCTAGTTTCAACTGACTGCATTGAAAAAAAAATGTACTACGTAGGTTTGGCATGTTTTTTCAAAAGTTGGCGCATTTGGTGAGGATTCCAAAATGGTATAATACTTGTTTAATTGTAGCTGCCGTAGTTTCAAATTTATTTTCGATTGCCTTTGAATACACTTTTTCGTTAACTGGTTCCCAGTAATAGTGTCCAATGGATTCAAGTCCGGTGAACAAGCCGGCCACGAGATTGGACCAGAAAGTCCGATCCATCTTCCGGGAAAAAATGTTATCAGAAAAAAAAAATTCCAGAAAAAATAATTTTTCCAGAGAAAAATTTTTCCGGAGAAATTTCTCTGAAAATTTTTTTTTGGTAACATTTTTTCCCGGAGATGGATCGGACGTTCTGGTCCAATCTCGTGGCCGACCCGTTCACCGGACTTGAATCCATTGGACTTTAAACTGGGAAGCAGTTAACGAAAAAGTGTATTCAAAGGCAATCGAAAATAAATTTGAACTACGGGCAGCTACAATTAAACAAGTATTATACCATTTTGGAATCCTCACTAAATGCGCCAACTTTGAAAAAACATGCCAAACCTACGTAGTACATTTTTTTTTCAATGCAGTCAGTTGAAAACTAGGCAATTGTTTATTTCGAATTTTTTCTGAGAAGTAAGCCCTATTTTTATGAAACCTAGAGCAGCTGGTATCAAAATTTTGATTACAGTTTAGACAAGCATTATTCAAGGTTACACAGCAAAGAAAAAAGTTGGAAAAAGTTGATATTTGTGGCAACAGGAGCGAAAAAGACTGTCTCAGGGTGTGGAATTTTGCGTGTTTTTTAAATGCGCATTATTTTAAAATCATGTATCTTAGATTTTTTTTATATTTTTCTGACAACCAGCATTACTTGCCTTTTAACCCGGTTCCGGGTTGACGTCGAGTAATGGGACACCCTGTATACAGACTAATTTTTTTAAGTGTTTCATTAAGAGTTTTCAGGAAGGAATTATATTACGAATTTAACATTTGTATTTTTGTATTAGTGTTCATAAACTCAATTTCTAAAATATTTTAACTTCGTTGTTTCGAATGTAACACCCTGAATATTTATGTATTTGAATTTCTCATTCAATTCTGCAATGATTTGACGTATAATGTACGCAACCACCTCAGCGGTTTTGAGTTATAGCCTGATTAAATTTTTTTGTCAGAAAGATTGTCCTATATGTATTTTAAAATCCATCATCGTAAATTTTTCTGTAACAGTGGAACAAATGAAAGTACTCTGATACTGCTTACTGTATAAATTATGAGGAAATATTATACAGGGTGCCTGAAACAGAGCTCCAAAGTGATCCCCAATAAAACTATGAAATCTCATTTTTTTTCCAAATGGGAACCATATTATTTTGTAATTCCGATCGATTGAACGTCAAAATCAGTTCAAGTGTGCCAAACATTTGATATCTTTAAAATCACTAGTTGTGCCGCGATTGAATAAAATTTCAGGACTGAAGACAGGTCTCGCTCAGTCAAATTCATTAGTATGCTCGTCTTTTTTGAAGTCGGCTATCTTAGGAATAGTCATTCTTAATTATTTTTTCCGCCGACCTCGAAATAAAAGGTGATTTTAATGTGTACAAAATTGAGCATTAATGACCCATTTTAATGCTCAATTCGTTGGCCAATTAATGTGCAATCCTCATGGCAACCGTACACAAAGTATTCAGAAGCACTACGAGAAATGTCAAAACTCTACTGGAACATAGAAACATAGAAATTCTATATTGTCAAATGTATGTCTTGTGCAAAATGAGAATGTATTTTAATCAAGAAATTATACACTATTCATGTTGAGATCGTCGGAAAAATCTTGTAATCAACACGGTTATTAATGTAGCGACTAATGGTCTCGAACTATTAACGCGTTCGCTCCGCTCACGCATTAAAATATCTTGACCATTAGTCGCTGTCTTTAATAACCTAGTTGATTAAATAACTATTATTGATCAAGCCTACTCCTTTGCGCTCAATTATAGGCGAACGGAGTATATGAAAAAACTTGACAATTGAATTCTATGGTTCTGATGATGCGATCCTGTTGAAATTTTGCAGTAACATTCAGTATATCATTCTTCATCCACAAATAAATTTCACTGGAATCGGAGATCTTGTTATGAATATTAAGATCTTTTTTTCAATATTCCAATTGAAATTTCTTTGGTTCTGTTAAAACAAAATTTTGCATGAGTTCTATTTGATCATCTTGTATGTGGCGCAAAATTTAATTTTGATTGGTTTCGTTTTGTCTGAGATATTGAAGAACAATATAAACGATAGCACGTTGTTTCCCTAGAAACAAGTTCGCAAAAAGTAACAATATAATTATTATTTCGATACGGTATCAAAGGAGTGAGTAGAGCAGCATTATCGAAATCTGCAATTCCCGAAGATCCGAATAAAATTCAAATTTCAGTAACGAAAGTCCAACTCCGTTTTTCAGATTTGAACCAGTTTAGAGAGAAATATTTAGAAAACTTACTAGAAAGCATATTCGGCTCATCCAGAACAACTAATTCTCATAATATCATCAAATACGACTTAATGAAAATTCATTAAAAAAAAAACCGTTGAAGAGCATCACTAGAACATTTTCAGCAACTTTCAATCCATTCACCTCAGAGTCGCACTTAACAGGGCCTACTCACTGACCTCCAAACTGTTGCAGATGATTGATCGGTTGCCCGGGTGCACTACCGTTCTAATATTCGATTTCCGACTATGGACAGCACCGTAAATATCCGCGAATTCACAGAAAACGCAGACCGTTAAACAGCACCAGCCGCGGCCGCTGAATGGAAATCGTTGCGTTTTAAACGTCTTCGTTTCTGTGAATCATGGGAGGAATGGAACACCGATTTGTATGCTGATCATGGCGGTCAGGTGAGCAATAGATACTACCGAAGAAACATGGACGACGCTTGTTGTACCGATGACAATTTTATGTTGGGGACGGCCCACCGGTGAATACGAGAATTTGACTGTTTTTATGGGACCATTAACGGTCATACCTGAGGTGATATCTTATTGACAGCCCAAGAGTCTGTGAAGGCAGACCTTGGTTTTTTCATGAAAGTTGAACAATTTTTTATGGAGAACCCCAACAGGTAAAAACTTTCATCAACTATGAAACTTTGGTCACTAGGCTTTAGCAGGTAACAGGCAGTAAATAGGTGAAAATATATTGACATATACATAGTGTTTGTCAACAAATGCGAGGGACTTTGGGAGATGATTCCTCGATGAAAATAAGCAGGGGAGTTCATATAATTTTTTTTCGAAATCGACCCCTCTCCCAAGATACAGTCTTTGGAAGGCAATGACGAGTTGACAGTTTTAAATTTTTTTTACGCCTTTTTAAAAACAACGAGTAATAAATTATACTATAATATGAAGCACTGAGTAGATGTTACTCACACAAATTCATAACTTCATTATAAAGGGTTGAAAATAACAACCCCCTATGATTTTCGTTCAAAAAATGATTTCGTGGGATAGATTTTCGAAAAATGGAATTCTCTTATAGTTTCAATTCTGGTAAAAAAAGTCGTGCAAAATTTCGATACAGTCGATACTTGTCTCGGGAAAAAAAAAAAACTTACAAGCAGTTATGATCACTCTTCATTCCATTTCTTGTATAAGTGTTCCATAGAATGAATATTCTAAGATATTGTATGTCTATGACAAGAGATGAAGATGTTCTATATATCTTTCTGAAGGTTCAATCACTAATTTCCGGTAGAAAATTATATCCGTAATATTTTAATTTCACAAATTGAATTTTCTTTCTATTAATAAGCATAATTTAAAAAACCAATTTTTGAGCATAAACAATATTTCATAATATTCATTATGTGAAAAATACGATGAAATGAAATGAAAAGTGATCATAGTTGCTTGAAGGTTTTAATTTTTTTCCGAGAAAAGTATTGACTGTATCGAAATTTTGCAGGAGACATTTTTCTCCAGAATTGAATGCGAATCCTTGAGATAATTTTATTTTTCGAAAAACTACCCACGAAAACAATCTTTCAAGAAAAATCATTAAGGTTTGTTATTTTTAACACCTAATAATAAAGTTATGGGATCAAAAAAATTGTATAAGTCACATCTAATTAATGAATCATATTATGTATAGTTTTATGACTCAGTGTTTTTGAGGACTCTTGATAAAAAAATAAAAACTGTCAACTAGTCATCGCCTTCCAAAGGCTGTATTTCAGAAGGGAGGTTGATTTCGATAAAAAATTATATGAATTACTCCTGCTCACCATCTCCCTAAGTCCCTCACATTGTGTTCATAGACACCCTGTATATTTCAATACAAAAATAATTTGTTTTTTTTTTCGTTTTTCTTCGTATTTATTTTGCACCTTCCCACAAGCGCACACCTCCTATGTCCGGACAAAAAAGCTGGAACCAACGGTGTCCGCTTCTGAGTAGATTTCACTGTAATTGTTGAATTTTAATTTGAAGGTACGTTCCAAAGACACAGGGAAAAAACGTAACCCGGGTTAGCAACCACTTGATAAATTGTAATAGTGAACTGCCAATGGTACGATTCACGTGCCAGAAGTTCCGTAACACCTGATCAATTGATATTACTTTCAAAACTATCAAACAAGACTCGACCAATTTCAAAATTTAATAAATCATAAGAAAAACTTCCAAAGAGATGAACGAAATCTAAAAGTTGTATGCAACTAAAAATAAAAAAAGTCATAACTAAGAAACGATGCCTTGTCAGAGGAGATTATGTCTGAATTCCGTTCTGGACCTTATGCTCCAGACGCGCAACTGAACAACTTCAATTAGAACTTTGAAAATTTAATGTAGTAAAGAGCAAAGGCCGAGGCGGTCCTTGGTCTGGATACATTCAAGGATAATTTTTAATTGGCGGAGTCTAGAGCGTTTTCTCGGAGCTTTCTCGACTGATTATCCTTTGAAAACTGACGTAACAGAGTGCGCTCTATATAAATGTGCTGAATATTCTGCGAAATACTGTTTACAAGTCAGGATGCTGAAAATTACTACTGAAGTTGTTCTTCAAGATGACGAGAACTTAATTATTGCATGCTTGGCAAGAATTGAATATTTCTACAAGGAATATCAGATAAAGAATGTTCTCGAGACTTACTCACCTAAAAGACTTGTAATTTTCTGGCTACACAAAAATGTCGAGTTAACTGAAACAAAAAATGATATCAAACAAGATGTTAACGTTTATTTTTAACGGAGAATCATTATCACTTTCTATAAATAAATTTCTGATCATGTTATGTTACAAGTAAATGTTCCATTACTTGAGGTCTTGATTTTTCTTTTGAAACCAAATTCTGCTTGAAGTAAAATAAAAAAAGGTTCAAAAACGCATTTCTTACTACAGTAGAATATTCAAATATGTAGTGGCCAAGAGGACTGGGGAAATAAAAATCCTTAATGAGATGCCAACGTTTCGGCCTTTATTTCTGGACTTTTTCAAGGCAATTCCCATAGAATACCCCCCTATAATATCCCGAAGTAGACATAAAACTGTGTCGTCGTTTCCTACAGTATATGATCACAAATTTTCAAAGTTGTTTATTCAAATTGTACCTACTCACATATTCAGTCACATTCCAAATTATGTCATTCACTGAATTATTATTTCGTCGAGTATAAAAAACTAGCGTTTCAAATATGCTATTTTCGCATTTTTAAAAATCTAATAGAACTTATAGTAACATTTAAATATTTTTTCCGCCGACCTCAAGATAAAAGGTCATTTTAATGTGTACGAAATTGAACATTAATGACCCATTTCAATTTATACACAATTCATGTTGAGATCGTCGCATAAATCTTGTAATCAACTCGGTCATTAATCTAGCGACTAATGGTAACGAACTATAACGCGTTCGCTCCGCTCACGAATATCTTGACCATTAGTCGCTGTCTTTAAGAACCTATTTGATTAAATAACTAATTTTACTCAGAAAGTCCTCCTGATGTTTTTCAATGAGCAGTTTGGGCCAAGAATGATGACATCTAAGGCACATTTTCAAGGATGAGTATACTTTTATGAAAAGTTGAAAAAGTCCAAAACATTTTACGTTAGACTCTTGCGTCAATCATTTCAGGTTTCGAGTAACCGTTTAATTGGGTATCTGATAATCTACTGATTTTTTCGAATGACTTACGACAAAGGTTACCGAAAATCAATAGTTCATCAGATACCGTTTGTAACACGGTAACTTGCAGAAAGATGACTATACACTTCCACAAACTCAATGGCAGAAAAACTATCATGTATCAGGGTATTAGCAACCATTATTATTTTTTTTAGAGACAGAGTAAAGCATCAGGTTGTTTACAAATAAGCGTACATTTCAATGCTCAACAAACTTGTTAAGGCAACTCCCCTCTCATATAAATAAGGTTGACCTAAACACGGCACCGTTTGTTGATATTTTCACCTCCTGAATTCATAATTACATCATATCAACATTGGGGTAAGTGTCACCTTTGCGGCTTCAAGAGTGCAGAGATCAACAAACAGGTGGCACATATAAAACAGTTGGACTTGGACATCTGTGGAATGTCACAGAGCCGACTATCCCCAGTATAGGAACGAGACATAAATATGTATTTTCGACAAGTGAACTTCGACACGTATACGAATATTTAATATACGAGTATCATTTCCTCCTTTTTTACACACACGTTAAACACGTGTATGCGTGTCCATTGAGTTTGGTATGAATACGAACCCTAATGGCAATTTTTATCGCTTATAACGTTTCAGAGAAAATTATGCCAAATTCATATTGTTATCAGTCAGATTGACGTGATCCTCAGCAAAGCTACAGCTAAGTTAATAGATAGATTTGGCATTCCGCAATCTCAAGAAAATTTTCACAGGAAGAAAACACTAGTCCCATAGGCACAGATCAAGGCATATATGGCTGTCTGGCAAACTAGCACATGCATGTGGATGAAAAGTGCGAATATATAATTCCTAAATTAGGCCGGCCCTAAATTATGGTATTGAGATTCGAACTGACAAGAATAAAACCAAGAAGATATTGGGAAAAACATTTCTGACAGAGTTAGAAACAGCGATTTAAGACACCTCTGGTAAGTGGAAGATGTGGTGAGATGGGAAAGGAAGAGGAGAAGATATTGGCGAGACCACGTGAAAAGAATGGACCACAATAGATAAGCATACATAGCTGAGGGTGGAAAACCAGTAAACAGAAGACCACCCAAACGAAAGGAGGATAGTGGGAGTTCAACCTCCAAGAAGACACATCATAATGAGAAGACCTTCGCAAAGAACAGATCAAGCAGAAAAAATGAAGAAGAAAGAAACATCAGCTTAAATGATATATTCAAAAATAAGAATAATAAAATATAGGCCACCCGTGAACATGACAATATTAAAAACAATTAACTTCAAAACTGAGATTCATTGTTTTCAGTTTATTCGAAGTTGACTCTACCACAGGAAAATCAGCAACAGTAAATGATGGATAAAGGTACGCAAAGTTTAAATGAGGTCGAACATACACCGAACAAGTACCACGCTCTGAAACAATGAGGTTTGGATGATTCTGAGAGCTGCATTTAGCTGATTCTTAAAAAAACACGAAATTTTCGTCGGTATAGGACAATGGATAAAACATGGATCCACCACTATACTCCAGAGTCAAATCAGCAATTAGCTGATTGGCTTGTATCCGAAAAAATACGACCAGAACGGCTAATAGCTCAACGGTAAGCTGGTGAAGTTATGGTATTCGTATTTTGGGATATGCGCGGTCAGTTGATTGACTACCTTGAAAAAGACAAGAACATATCACCTTGGTACTTGCACCGTATATTCCAGCGCCAGCTCCTGTAGAGGTTTTAGGACTATTTTACGGTATTTTCTTCGAGGTTATAGTCGGTGTATTTCCGTTCCCATTCATCTCTTTTACTTAGCAGGTCCTGAAGTTTTCTCAGTGCTTACTTTCTTGATCATTACGTCACTAGGTAGGTCCGCAGAATGGGATGTAGTTGTTCAGAGAGGACCAGACTCTCTGATTCTTTATTCTATCATTACCTGTTCCTTCCTTAGATATTCTGAGGATAGCCCCATGGGCTACCCTATCAATCGAAAGATGTGGAGTTGTGAGATCCGTAAGGATCTCATACGGCCTAGTTGGGCACGTTATCATAGCTCCAGTGATGCACACACATAGGCAAGACTTTGTACTTTAGCGAGCATTTTCCTCGTACTTACCTGACTTGCCTTAGCAAACCAGGCTACTGCCCCATATTTATGGGATTTTGTGTCAGTTGCAGGAACGTCCATTAAAATTTAAAGGTCCATTAAACTCTTAATCCTCCATTATTACAAGGAACTAATGGAGGATTAAGGGTTTAATGGACCTTTAAATTTTAATGGACGTTCCTGCAACTGAGCATATCTCACAATTATGACGTACATTCATCGCAGTATTTTTGTGTTACAACTCAAATTTTTTTGCAGCATAGACGTCTGCACGCCATTAGAGCCATTTTAGCTATGTCAGTAACAGTATCAACATGCTTATTCCACAAAAGTTTACTATCCAGAGTTATTCCTAGGTATTTAACTTCTGATCTATACTCTAAGATGAAGAGAAAAAGTACCCTATTTTGATGCGAGAAGTAAATCGTTTCGTAAAACTATTTCGGACCGATTGTACCATTCTAGAGTCTAGTGGCAAACTAGTATTATGAAAAGCAGAGAAATTGGTTCTGCTAGAGCAGAAACTTTTAAATCGATGTGCTATTGTTATGAAGAAGAACGGCGGAATAGAAATTATCAGAAAAACTCGAATGAACAGTTATGATGAACATGCTAACATAAACACCAGATAATTATGCACCACCAGAAAACCTTAAGGGTAAGCCAGGTAAGTGTCAACATTGCGGTGTCGAGGGTGTGGTGAAAAACAAACAGGTGGCGCTCATAAACAGTCGTGTTCCTGCGGAATGTCACAGAGCCAACTCGGATCTCAATATGGAAACTGGTCGATGGTATCATTTGCCAACGCCAACGAAGTAATAATTTCTTTTGTTCGCATCTCGTAAATTTTGATTATGTCCGAGACCGAATCCGGAGATTGATATTTATTTTATTGATCCTTTTGGAGAATCTGATATTTCGGTTTGGGTACAGGCCAAATCCCTGCTGATTTATTATGCAATATCTCGCTCGGATTCACTGAATTCGATTGTGGTAGTGGGAATCTCGATGCTCGATGTATCTTTTCATCTTCACTGGGGTTCCGTGTTGCTGATAAAGTAAAATAAATGTCACGCCAAGATAAACACATGGATGATTCGAAAAATCAGAGGAGTTGGAGAAGAGAATTCGAGATATCCATTGGCTTAATTGTATAGAAATCTAGGTAGCTCATGAAAATTATTTCACTGAGTACTATTCTGTTTCAAATTTGGCACCCCAAAGTCATATCACCACATTACTTAAACATTGAGAGCGATACCTCTACACTCGTCTAAACTAACGTTAGTCAAAACCTTTCGCCTATTTATTCCAACCTATTGATAAAACTATTATGAGCAGTTTCTTTGATCTCAGAAAGAAACCCTTTCAGAAATAATAGACCCTCAGAAAAAAAAACCCCCTGCAAAATTTCGATACAGTCGATACTTTTCACGGAAAAAATAAAAACTTACAAGCAGTTATGATCACTGTTCATTCCATCATTGCATCGTATAAGTGTTCAATAGAATTAATATTCTAAGATATTGTACATATGTCTATGACAGGAGATAAAGATGTTCTATGAATTTTTCTAAAAGTTCAACTACGAATTTCCGGAAGAAAATTATATCCGCAATATTTTAATTTCACAAATAACATTTTCTTTCGATTACTGAGCAAAATTGACAAAACCAATTTTGAACATATAAAATATCTTCATATTCATGCTATGAAACATACGATGAAATGGAATGAACAGTGTTCATAACTGCTTGTAAGTTTTTATTTTTTCGGATAAAAGTATCGACACTATCGAAATTTTGCAAGAGATTTTTTTCTCCAGAATTGAATGAAAAACCATAAGAGAATTTTAGTTTTCGAAAATATATCCCACCATAAAATTTTTTAAGGAAAATCATAATTAGTTATTATTTTCAACCTCTAAAAATAAACTTTTGGGATCAAAAAAATTGTTAATATGAGTAACATCTACTTAATTAATCATATTATGTATAGTTTTGTGGCTCAGTGTTTTTTAGGACACCTAAAAAAAATTAAAAACTGTCAACTCGTCATCGCCTTCCAAAGGGTGTATCTTGGAAGGGAGGTCGAAAAAAAATTATATGAACTACCCCTGCTCATTTTCATCGACGAATCATCTCCCTAAATCCCTCGCATTTGTTTACAGACACCCTGTATATATTGTGATACATCAAATCCACGGTATAATTTTATTACCTATTCAGCGATATGGCTTAAAGTATCGGTTGTGCTTTTTTTTAATTACTAAATAATTTACAATTTGTGATTAGAGAGTACTGCAATCAAAACATTATTCTTTTACTTATTTATTATTGCATTTTCGTTATTGTTGAAAAAAGCGTGGAAATTTTATGTTTTCAAAGAGGAAGATCATCATTCTCCTAATATAATTAATAGGCGGAAACTTAACACCCACCTACACTCTCTTAGCGCAACCACTCGAAATGTCTGAAGCTTTTACGTGAAACCGATATGCTACCGGTTCCCAAATTAGGGAAATAATGCACTGCACAGCGTCTCGAGGTTTCCGTCGAAATCGATTCCTGCGGTGAGTTGGGATTCGAATTCGAATTATCCGGTGCCGTATGGATCGTTCGATTCGCTTTTGTTTAAACATGATGGGAATTCCCATAAGGCGGTATTCCCAGAACGAACATGCTTCGAGAATGACCTGTTAAGGATCAGGAGTTATTTGACGTTCGGTTTGTGGGATAATAAATTGGACGGCTTAATTTTGGTCGGTTTGGCCACAATAATCGTTCGAATTGAGAGGCATGAAAATGTCTAGCATCTTTATGTGCGCGAGTTCCTTGGAGAGCAAGCGCTCCTGAGAATAATAGAAAATATTTTTGGAGAAATGTCAAAGTTCAGAAACTGTTCCATATTACAGAGCTCAAAGTTGGGCTGTACACATGGAGCGTTCCCAAGAATTGGACATCGCTCAGACCAAGATCAGGCTAACTCATGAATTGAAGCTGATGGACCATTTGAAACGACGTACGTTATCCTATTCCTATAAGCCGCATTAGTATTGACGTCACACGTCAAAGAAATAAGGGTTCCAAAAAAACTTCATTTACACTGGAATTTGAACTAGCCATTGTTCTATGTAGGATTTCGTCGTGTTAAAGACGTTTTTAACATAAAAATAAATCATCATATCATTTAGATGAATATTGCAATTAAAAAGAGGGAAATCAAGTCAAGTTGAGGTTATGTGATTATGTTTATATTTTTACGTTGATTTTGTAGTTTTAATGAACCGATAATCCACAAAATAAGCCTTTTTCATCTTAAGAACGTTTTCAACACGACAAAATCGTACATAGAACAATCGGTAGTTCAAATTCCAATGTTTGTTTGGAACCCAGTGACAGCTTGTGACGTCACACTAATCCGGCGTATTGAGCTCTGGAGAAGATGCGACAATATGAAAGTTCATCGCAAAATTGAGGACCAGTCGATTGGCCGCCTAGTAAGTGCGATTTGACGCCTATAGACTATTCTTCAAGGCTATGTTAAATCATTGGTTTATTTCTTGAAGCCGACAACGTTTGTAGAGTTCACAGCGAAAATAGTGGCCGAAATGTTCTACAGAGTCATCGAATATTGGATCGACCGAATCGACCGCGGTGGCCGTATGAACGAAGTGGAGTTCCATTTATAAATTCGATTGTACTTCAAGACGATTGTTTTTGAAATATAACATAGTACATTGTACATCGTTTACCGAGACAGCACAAGTCGAGACTTAGCAACACAGAGGTCAGGAATGAGGCTTTCCTACAGGGTAGACATATTATTTTTATTTTTCAGCAAATTCTTTGAAATTCCATCGAAATCAATCAATTTTGAAAAAATCGAGAGCAATTTTCTCCACAAATAAATGGCGCTTTGAAAGTCGCAATAAAATTCCCTGGGTTACAAAGGAAATATTCAAGTCGAATGGTCAAACGCTTATAAATTTAATTGGTAGTTGTCTCGAAAGTAAAATGATGAGAGAAGATGAAATTTCCATTCCTATAAATTATTGCCAAATACATCAGGAGAAAGGACGAAAATGGATAGTCCGTTCACAAAAGTTTGAGCCGTTGGTTGGCCACGACCATTTGGCATATTCCACTGTTAGTCCAGTCAATTTGTGCTCAAAAGAACCCTTAGCAGGAAAGTTCTAGGGTTGTTTTGATTTTTTCGATTTTTATGTTTTTTGGGGTGCTGAATCCGAATCTGAGGTTTGCTAACAAAATTTCGGGAGGGAACATTGAAAAAAAATACAAAAAAAGAGAAAAAATCTCATTCTTTGGCAGTTTTCTGCTTATAACTCGGAAACTATCAACTTTTCGTGAAAGACCTTCCTATACAAAATGAAAGTACATAAAATTTCAAACAAATTGCACTATTAAAGTTTTTCCTGCGATGTCTGGCTCAAATTATAGTTTTAAATGAGGTATTTTCCATGACTCAATAAATGAAAAAAAAAATAATTTCTATGGTTCCGATGATGCGATCCTTTTGAAATTTTGCATGAACATTCAGTATATCAATCTCGATTCATAAAAAATATTTCACTCGAATCGGATGTCTTGTTATGGAAATATGAAGATTCTTCTTTTAAATATTCCAATTGAATTTTCTATGGTTCTGTTCACACTATGGTCACACAATTTTGCATTATGAGCACCTTGCATTTGGCCGCAACATTTCGTTTCGATGAGTTTCATTTTGTCCGAGATATTGAGAAACAAACATTTTGAATGGCCATATTATGTTTCATAAAACATGCCCATTCAAAATTTTTGTTCCTCAATATCTCAGAGAAAACGAAACCAATCAAAATTAAATGTTGCGGCCAAATGCAAGGTGCTCATAATGAGCCTTATGCAAAATTGTGTGACCATAGTGTGCACAGAACCATAGAAAATTCAATTGGAATGTTGAAAAGAAGAATTTTTATATTTCCATAACAAGATATCTGATTCGAGCGATTTTTTTTTGTGAATTGAGACTGATATACTGAATGTTCATGCAAAATTTCAAGAGGATCGCATCATCAGAACCATAAAATTAAATAATTTTCATTTATTGAGTCATAGAAAATACCTCATTTTCAACTATTATTTGAGTCAAAACGGGTTTTCGCAGAACAACCTGTGGTAGTACAATTTGTAGGAAATTTTATGTATTTTTATTTCGTATGGAAAAGTTTTTAAAAAAAGTTGAGAGTTTCCGAGTAATATGCAAAAAACTGACCAAGAATGAGATTTTTATTCTATATTCCGTCTCGAAATTTTGTTAGCAAACCTCAAATTCGGATTCAGCATCCCAAAAAACATAAAAAATTAAAGAAATCAAAACTACCCCAAAACTTTCCTGCTAAAAGCACAATTCGACTGGATTATGTGTATATTTGAATTTTAGATTATGTTGTTTATTTTCCTGTCAGATTGATACGCAATGTTGACATTACTGCATAGCGTTCTCTGATAACTAGCAAGCTCGTCGAACGAGACGGATTACATTCGGCAACGTTGACTTCATTTCAGATAAATAAACAAACACCTACTATGCGCTCAAACTTTTGTGAACGGACTATAAACGTGTTATGAAGAACACTATTAACTGCAGGGACTTATCATTTCCTAACAGTAAATGTTGTCCGAAATGTCAAAATTTTCTAGCGATTTTCGATAAAACCCTTTATTTCATAGAACTTAACAGAAATGTTTCTCGACGAATTTTCATCCTCATTCAGTAAAACCCGAACCGATTCTCTTTTACCGCATCCAGTGTTATCTAGTCAGCAAATATTCAAAATACCCACGTCACCAAGCCAGGATGAATGCTCGCGTAACTCGGCTCTAATCTAACCGAATCCAGGCAGAAACAGAAAGAGGTAACCTATTTCAATGCAAATTCGTCAGAATTAAACATAAACAGGCGGTGTGGGCAGGCTCATGTCGAAGGTACGATCGGGTAGCGTGAGTTGTTTGCAAATCCAAAGCTCCTATCGAGTTGCCATCTCGAAAATGGAAAAAACGAAGGATTGTAGGGGCAGATCCGCTCTCAGCAACACGCATTTCGTTCTCTGGGACGGTTCGTGAATTATTTCTCGGTATCCTCAGGTTATTACCAGATAGTTGAAACTCTTTTCGTTAGTTAATTATACAGTTTATACAAATTTCTATACTAGACGGAAGCAAACTGATTCATCGCAAAAAAACCTATGTCGATATCTATCATAGTAACCAGCAATTCGTTCCTAGAGGGCCACAGCATGCTATAGTTTTGACCAGATGTATTGAAGCTTCGAAGTTTGAGTAGAGAATGTTCTTAAAAGACTCTGTTGGAGTTACTGATGGAAAATACGAGTTCAGAAGAAATTACTCAAGGAGTTTCGTGAAAATCCTCAAAACAGAATTCCAAAGTTCGAAGTATCGTAAAAATTCCCTATGAACCCTCAACTTGTTTTATCCCTTTAAAATGGGAAAAAACCGACAAATGTAAAATTTTCGGAATAATGAAAGTGTATTCGAAGTTAATCAGTTTTTCTGTGCATAACGAGCTTTTCAATATTGAGAATAGTCCGTTGAAAATGCCAGAGCATCCAATTTCACAGTTTGGAATGGAAGACCTACATCAAGAATATTTGTAGAACCACCAGACGGTTGATTTTTCCTAGACTTTTTAGTCACATAGTTTGGTCGACCCAGAGCAACATCTGCAAGAAAAAACATAGCACATTTTAATCGAAGGAATCGAACGGTATCTGTAACAGCTCTTCGAAGTAGTTTGTTGAGGACCTATAGAAGGGTAGTCTCAAACAGTACCATGATTGCATTCCTCGAATTTAAGGGTGAGAGGAACTTTGAGAGTAGCCCGGCTATCACCTGGACATATAACTGTCCATCGCCAATCGGTTGAGCTCCACCACGACTTGCTTTTACCACAATGATGCCACGTACTTTTTTCGGACGAGTAACGATTGGTATTTACAAAATGATAGTCGATGAGATAGGATCTGGGGAGATCGAGGCAGAACAGGGGGTCGATTCTTGAATAATGTCGTGTTCGCGATTCGACAATTGTCGACCAACTTCCCTGCTAAGTTGGTTCAAGAATCGACCCTCTGAGCAACTCAATTTCGCATGGGAAGTTGAGCCGTTTCAAGGCAGATCAATAATGTGCTGAAGAAAACATCATTGGGCCAATCATTTTTCGTGATAATTTCATTGGTCAGCATGATAATGTTACACCACACCGCACAAGAAGAGTTCAAAACATTCTTCAAGAGAACAATATCCAGATAATGCTCTGGATATGAATTCACTTGAGCACATGTGGCGTATTTGGCAGTTGATTGTAAGAAGAAATGGTATTAGGGACTATGGAATTTTGATTCAGTTGTGGAATAACCGTAGTTAATCAAAAATAGATAAAAAACTTGATTTTTCTCATTTTTTTTTCCTATTTTGTTCCATCCTGAATGAAGCAAATGGAAACAAACCTATGTTGTTTAAGTTTACGTATGCATCCAAAAGTGGATTTCATTTGTCACAATTTCTACCGAGAATATCTCTATAACGAATATACCTAATCCATGAAAGTTTCGTAATTATGTATTTAAAAAACTTACATTTTTCACTTAATATTGAGATAAAAGTCCCTTAAAAAAATGCATTTTAAAATTCAAGCACCTAGCAAATAAAGCATCAGAAACAGTTGTCTTGCACAAGTAAGGTGGAAGATTAGACAGAGTGGCCTTTTTCTAGGCAAATACTTCATCTCAACAGTTAGGTTAGGTTAAATTAGGTTAGGTTTTTTCACTTTATATAAGTTACAGGCAGTTCTGAAAGATCGACAAGATAGCAGGACCAACAACATTTATTAATGTAGTCCACTGGTTTTGTCCATCGGTCAGAACTGCTCGTTACCAATATAAGTTACCTCACCTAAACCGATAATAATTCGTTAAAAAGTTCCATTCAAAAATTCAACCTCCTAGCAAATAAATCAGAAGCAATTGTCTTCCATTTCCAGACATTTAACAAGTGAGGGAAAAGATCACACCCTGAAGAGTCTCTTAAGACACCTTAGCTTTATTGCCCTTTTTCTAGGCAATTACTTAATTTTTCATTGCATTCTCAAGTCAGCTAAGAGTCAGCCCCTGTTCATGGACGATATCGCGTAGCTGCATCAAAACAGTGAATGCTTCGTTGAACCTTTTCCACGTATCTATTAATAGAACATATAGGTTAGATAAATTAGGTAGAATATAAGCTGAAAAATACTCCACCTAAAGCGATTATAATTCGTTAAAAAGTTCCATTCAAAAATTCAATCTCCTGGCAAATAAATCAGAAGCAATTGTCCTCCATTTCCAGACATTTAACAAGTTAGGGAAAAGATCACACACTGAAGAGTCTCTTAAGACACCTTATCTTTATTGCCCTTTTTCTAGCCAATTACTTAATCTTTCATTGCATTCTTAAGTCAGCCAAGAGTCAGCCCCTGTTCATGGACGATATCGCGTAGCGGCATCAAAACGGTGGATGCTTTGTTGAACCTGTTCCACGTATTTATTTATAGAACAGTTAGGAGCAGCAAGCAACACGAGCCAAACGGTCAGTTTACTTTACTAGCATATTGTGACACCTGTAGAAGGCTCACATTCCGCGGTCATGCCACAGATATCCTGGATAATTAATGGTCGATATCCTAACCTAGTTAGTTAATCAATTATTGAACCATTTCTTTCGGCCGACTTCTCAGACGTATCGCTTACTAAGATCTTGTTCAGAGTTATTTTTTCTTGTACTACTAAACACTTGCGTTTTGATTTTTTTTCCTCAACGGGAAATTATTTGTATCCAATTTGAATAATTTGGGTTAAGACCTATGATTCTTATTCTATTCTTTTATGAATATCAGCTATTTAAAAACATAGCTATTCAATTTGTCACAGATCGCGAGGAAATTTTGACATTCGTGAAAAGAAAAGTAGAGACTTCCTTTCAGTTGTTAATGTTCCCATAAAACGTTCAAATTATGCAATTCATACTTTTCTTACGATTTCTTGGGCAATAATATTAAGTAAGCAGTATTGACTGCCTTAACCACTTCTGGGTCCAAGGAATTGAAATTTAAATCTCATCATATTACTTTCGAAATCACCTGGAGTTAAATTCATAAGTGTAAAGTTTGAAAATTCAACCTTTATACGTTTTATTCCAAGAGCCAGCGCCTGTTTTTCATGATGATTACTAACAATCTGAATATTTGTGAGTAACTTCATTTTGACGAGACGCCCAACGAAAATTCTCGATAGTGTGGGCTAATACAGTTTGGAGGCATCAAAAGTGTTAAATAATCAAATTTTATTACTAACAGCTACTTTATTAATTAAATTTTGAAACAATTTTATTACGAATTGAAAACAATAATTGTTCCACTCCCAACATATATCAACAACTAGGTCTAAAAAAATTATTACTAACCGGCTGATTTTTTCACTATTGCTTCGACAATATTTTCTTTATGAACTGGTCACATTGGCCAACAAATTGAGTGGTACGTTTTTCCAGTCCTACGCTCGGAAATTGTCAATTGTTAGTAATCATTTTTAATTGTGGGTTTTGTGATTCAATTTCTGAGGTAGGACTGGAAAATCGTACCACTCAATTTGTAGGACAATGTTATTAGTTCATAAAGAAAATATTTGCTGAGCAACAGTGAAAAAATCAGCCGGTTAATAATAATTTTTTCAGACCTAGTTTTTGATATATATTGGGAGTGATAGAATTATCATTTTTGTAGGACAATTATTGTTTTCAATTTGTAACGAAATTGTTTCGAGATTTAATTTATGAAGTAGCTGTTAGTAATAAAATTTGAACATTCACCCATTTAACACTTTTGACGCCTCTACACTGAATTAGCCCTCACTATAGAAAATTTTCGTAGAGAAAAAAGTTGGGTGAAAATCAAACTATTCTTCATTATTCATCAGGAGGAATCTAGAGATTATACACTAATCAGTGAATTTTTCTCGAATTTAAATTATATAATATTAAAAACCACCACCATTTTTATTTCCCTTATATCTCGAGTTTTATGCCCCAATTGAAAATAATCCATTAACATTGATTGTCAAATTCATTTTATATGTATAAAGCCGCGTACACATCTGAGCAAAAGAGCCGAATGAGCACATCGCGCATCGCGCCGAATGAGCATTCAGATGTGGACGGACAAAACGCGCCGAACCGAATGAGCGTTTATGCGGGCAATTTTTCTTTCCGACGCACGAACAGAATGATCCTATGTCGATCCGGGTCGGAGGAGATAGCTTTAATCGGGGGTCGGTTCGAATGCCACAGCTGCAAAATTTGTCGTCCCCGAAATTTGAAATATCGATAATTTCTAAACGAAAAGAGATATCGTCTCGATTTCTTCTGCAAAAACGTAGATTTCGCGATTTTGCGTCGATAGCGATCGATAACCGACCCCCGCGACCCTCCTTAGGGTCGAAAAAAATTTTGAAAATCCCGATTAGTTAGGGATTTTTCGCGATTTTCGGGATTTTTTTTAAAATACCCCGGGACCTCCGATACCCTCGAAATATAGCAAACGCCGTAGCCGCAACCTTCCTCTACCCCAAACAAACCGTTCAAACTCCGTAAAAACGACCCCCCGAGCTCCAGCTCACTCCCCAACGACAAACCCCCAAAATCACCCAATCGGTTGCCATGGATATTATTCTTTTAGTATATGAGCGCGCTCATGCTGTGCGTTTTGACCGTCCACATCTGAATGCTCATTCTGCGCGATGTGCTCATTCGGCTGTTTTGCTCAGATGTGTACGCGGCTTTTACCCGTCCATACTGAGCACGAATTTTCTTTGATGGATCGACAAATTGCGGATCGGCTCCGCGCAACATGAGCGCGCTCATGCTGTGCGTTTTGACCGTCCACATCTGAATGCTCATTCTGCGCGATGTGCTCATTCGGGTGTTTTGCTCAGATGTGTACGCGGCTTAAGGTTTGTTCGCTACACAGTCTATCAAACAAAGAATTAACCTATTCATTAAAAGTACTACTTTGAAAACGAGTCATTAGTAAAACACTAAAATGAAACAAACTCATTGTGAGATCATTCCAGTCCAGATTCATAATGAGTCGATTTAAAAATTACTTTCCACATAATCGAATAATGTGCCCGACTGTTTACGATAAAGTACATAAAATCATGAACTCAATTATGTCATGAACAAATAAAATTTTATGTTTGCCATAAACCCACTTCATTCTAGTTTGCCCTTACATTATGTTGAGATTAGAGATAAAACGAAACGCTATAAATGCTGTATGTATTTAGGAGATTTACAAGCACTTAATGTAGAAAAAACTTACTAATCAGATACCTACATTTTCCGCTAATGCAATTCACAATATCGAATAGTGATCTCTATATTTATTAGTACTATTTCTGAAAACGATCAGTATTTATGACAAATATTTCTTGATCATTCGCTTCGCAAATATCCTCAAACTCGATTTCATTTCCATCGGAATTTTTTTCATGGAAATGCAATGAATTTTTTTTAGATATAACGTAAGACTATAGTTGTATGAAATCAACTCTCACTTTTTGCGTACTGCTTTGAACTAGTATTGAACATTTAACTGCACAATTTTAGCTCAATCTAATTGACAAATTCTGCGAACTTCTGGAAATTCTGCACGAACATTCAGTATATTAGTATAGTGTGTGTTTTTTCGCGACTCAGCAATAATTTAAGGGCATCAAATATACCTAATTTTATCGACAAAAGCACCCACATTGGGGAGTTTACCCCCTCAGTTTTGGAGTGGCCCCCATTTTAAATTCACTTTTTTATTTTAGTTGACCCTTACAAATAATATCGATTTCTTTGGAAATAAAGGTCGTACAGATCTGAACAAAATGTTTTTTGAAAGATGATACTACCACCTTTTATTGAAGTGAAACAATATAAAAACATTCATTTCAGAAATGCCATAAAAAATTCTTAAAAAAATTTTTAGGATGAAAGTGTACTGAATTTCTTAGTAAATCCGCAATAGTACAAGAACTAGCACATTGAAGTATACTTTTTTTTCAATGAGCTAATTAGAAAGTAATTGCTGTTCGAACATGACCCTTATGAAAATTGATAAAATAAAATAAAACTTAGTACTGTACTTTCGACAATTTTTATTGATTAAACGAACAGATTAATCATAAAAATTGCTCAAAATGGCCACCTCTGCTTTGTAGACAGCCAGTGGCCCTCGTGACGACCTGTAGAAGCAAAATTGAGTTTTGGGCGATCGCGTAGTGGTCATGTTTGAACAGCAATAACTCTCGAATTATGTAACCTACAGAAATGATGTAGATGTTGTTTTGTAGCTAATATCCTTGCGTGCCGAATCATTGAAAAAAAATATACTTCAACGCGCTATTTCTTGTGCTATTGCGGATTTACTAGGAAAATCAGTACATTTTTTTACCAAAATTTTTTTGAAGAATTTTTTATGGCATTTCTGAGTTGAATGTTTTCATATTGTTTCACTTTGATAAAAGGTGGTAGTATCATCTTTCAAAAAACATTTTTTTCAGATCTGTACGACCTTTACGTCCAAAGAAATCGATATTATTCGGAAGGGTCAACGGAAATGAAAACGTAAATTTAAAATGGGGGCTACTTCAAAACTAAGGGGGTAAACTTTCCAATGTGGGTGTTTTTGTCGATAAATTAGGTATATTTGATGCCCTTAAATTATCGCTAAGTCATGACCAAACACACTGTATAAGAATCTCTACCCTCAAAATGAATTTCATTAGAATCGAATATTTTGTTATGGAAATATTCTAAGGATTTTTTCAATATTCCGATTGAATTTTATATGATTCTGTTAACACTATTGTTACACAATTTCGTATAAGGCATCTTATGATTATCTTGCATGTGGCGGCATTTCAGATTGGTTCTATTCTGTCTGAGGTATTGAGGTACAAAAATTTTTAATAACCATATTTCACAGAACACCCGGTTTCATAAAATTTAGTGAGCACCAAATTTTAATTCAGTAGTATCACTAGATTCAAACAAAAATTCAAAACTCAAAAAGCATTCGATCTATTCTGGCTATTATTCAATTCAGTTCGACCATTTACAAAATTGAAAAACATTGAGATAAGAACATGAAACACTCTTCAAAAGATCAAAGAATCCAAAGCCAAAAAAATAGCACTGACTCTGTGAGAAGAAAACGAAATATTTCAAGAATTCCAATTACAAATATTTTATTATAAGTATGCATGACACAGAAACACAGTTTTCACTGACAGAAAGTATTATCTTCCGTCAATAAGAGAATTGAGAACCTGTTCCACCGTTGGAGGAAGTAGGATAAGCTAATTGAAATGCGTGTGGTCGAGAAATATACAGAGTCTTTGTCATTTTAGGTGCTAATTTGATCTCGAAGCTGCGATTACATTGCGGTTAACGAAATCCTCATGATAAAACTCTCATTATTGAGGATAAAGGAAACAAAAGAATTCTTGGCTCTATTGATACGAGTTCGGTTAGGTACAGTTAGAATTTATAGAAATTTTTAACATGTGGTCTATGGCGTGATTAAACAGTTGAAAAACTGCTTTCAGATATTTTCAGGTCCTTTGTTGATGAAAAGAACGTTGAGTATAATTTAAAATATTACAGTATTTTTTGTGGAGAATACCGGTATAGAGCATGTTGACCCAAATTTTATAATGGTAGAAATGTCTACATTTTCGCGGTAATAGTTTTTCCCATGGTTGTTTTTGCACCTCGATATAATTTTATCCAAACGTTCAATTTCATTTATATCTCGAAATACAGAGGGAGTTGCAGAATCATATGATTGATTCATTATACAGGGTGTTAGTGAATGAGTGTAAGAAATTTTAGGATGATAGCTCGTCCACAAATATGAACGAAAGATGCTATTTATTTACTCACTAAAATGTACCTACAGTTTTCGATTGATCTGAAAAAAAATTGCGAATAACTCCTGAACATTTCATCGTGGAGAAAACAGCTTCCGTGGGCATTTTCTAATCGTAATAAGCTATGTTTGGAAAGGTATGTGGGTTTTCCCCATTATTTGTCCATTAGCGTAGAATCTAATGGACAAAGCACGTTTATTTGAAAGGCCCTTTGTATCGCCAATGTGGTTTACACAATAAGGGTGCTACTGGTCATACACTCTGAAATTGACCGCTTTAGAGGAAAATTACTTTTATGTTAATTGTTAAACATGGTCAATTTTTTGACTGTTAATGAAAAAAATTTATTGCAAAAAATCTGACTTTGGTATTCAATATGAAAATTGATTATTCTCGAAAACTTTACATGTGCTGAAAATATTGGCGATGCAAATGGGCTCCTCAAAAACCCTATTCTTTACATTAGCGGAAAAGTATGGGGAAAACACTCATTAAAACCCTTCAAAATCTACACCAATAAGGACTTGAGATATTCAAAAAACATAGCCAACCTGTTTTCTATTCGAAAAAGGTTTCAGGAGATTTTAGCAGAAAACGAATTTTTCTCCAATTTCAACACCCTGTACATATCTAGAAAACAGTGCGTTTTAGAGGGTTAGTGAATAAAATCTGTTGTTCATATTTTTGAATGAGCAATAATATCCTCAAGTTTGTCGCACAGATTCACTAACAACCTGTGGAATAATCTTTTTGGATAAGTCATATATTGCGGTCCTGTTTTATATTTCTTTGAAGAACTTTATGCACTTAAAAAACATAAAGCTACAACATAAAAATATTTTTCACTTAGCCTACATCCTGTACTTGTAGCCTTATTTTTTTTTTAAATGAAGAAAGTTGTTCAATTATAATAATTGAATCTAAAATTCTCCGAATTTTTAATGTTTACTTCTTCCTCTGAGAGGAAGACGTTCAGAATGCTGTATCGAGTTCAATTCGAATTGGAAAACGTGCTTCAATAATTGGTTCAAACGTTTGCAGTAGTGTATAGATCTTCAAGAGGTATATTTTAAAAAACAAAAAGCGACTTTCGATGATTAATATCATTCGTTTTTTCACACATTGCAAACTCACAAAACGAACTAATGTTCTGGAATAGGACTACTGCCAAAATTTTCCTCAATTTTTCCAATTAGTACCCCCGATAATCTTCATGATAATTGACCAATCACCAACAACTTTAAAATGACATTAAACACACATAACCTCATTACCGCCAGATCTCGTGCTCAGGTACGAGGTTAATGGGCAGCTCCGGGCTAAAGATGCATTCTCCTATCAATAACACATTCGACCGTGTATTAGGTGATGGCGTAACACTGATGAGATACCGCGTTATGTGATTTGAAAAATTCATGTTCTCCCAGGCACCTGTAACAGATAAATACTGGGAAATGTAAGGTATTGTTCTTGTTACGTAAGACAATACAAGCAATTGGCGTGGAAGAAATTCTGACGAAATTATAATTTGTTCGGTTATGAAAATTCATTACATTCCAAATTGTTACATTAGTTTCGGATAGTATTTCTTCGCGTGTATAGATACATGAATTTTATGTCGGTTGGCTTCTTCGTATTCAATTTTATTATATCATCACTCAAAATACTGTGTAATACTAGGTATATATTAATATATTACACAATAATAATAACTGTGATTTAATTAATGATTTTATTTGATTTGTGTGTACCCGATCAATTCTACGGTTCCGCTTCTGTTTCTGAAAGATCAATGATCACTTGAAGAGCTAGTATAGACCTGGGGCCTATTGCACCAAATACTTTGCGACTTTTCACTTTTCAAATGAATTACCTACGTTGCACGAGACGCATTCATAATTGAAAAGTACAATGTGAAAAGCACTTCGCAGAAATTAAATTTCGGGAGAAATGTTGTGCAACATAATTAATTTACACTTTTGAAATTTATCAGAATGCAAAGTGCAAAGTGAAAAGTTGCATGGTTTGATAAATCATCTTGGCAGCCTTTTCAGAATATCGAAGGAATTTCAAGGAAAGTGACTGTAATAATAATAATTTGAGGCACATAGTTTCTCTTATTTATTTTTTCAAAAATTAACTCATAATAAAAAACATTTTGGAAAGATACTGACGTGGATTGAGATGTAGTGCCAAATATTCTGTAACGAATATTGTACAAATGTTGAAATTGTCTAACTGTTATAGCTGACGGACTTTATATTTGTATATAATACAGGGTATGGCAGAGGAACCTACAGATTCAGAAATTGAAATAAACAAAAACTTATGGGAACATCGATTCAATTATTTTTCTATAATCAGGTCTAATAGTTAAAGTTTATGTTATGTTATGTTCTCTGTTGTTTCCGGCACTCCAGCACTCCTACGATTTTTTTTATGAGGACATCTTAAACCACGTGTTCATTACGATCGTCCCAAGACACTGGTCCACTTGAAGAACAACATCAGTTTTGCTATCGCCAACAAAACCAACGAAATGCTGGACAAAGTTGTCCGACATTTCCAAAACCGATTAACGCAGTAGGTATATCGACAACAATCACTATTCGCCAGATGTCATATTTAAAACTATTTGAACATAAACTTTGGATGTTATACTTGATAATGTAAAAATTATTCGATCGATAGTTTTGTACAATTGAATTTCTGAATACGCAATTCCTCTTCCTCACCCTGTATATCTAAAGACCATTCCCGAACAGCATAATGTGCATTCGAGTTACTGAACTAGGGGACATTATTACTGTCAACTTAAATTTTCGGTCATTATCTCGACTAGTTTATCTTCTTGAACATCACCAGGAAATATTCCATCAACAGTGCAACGTTTTATTGTTTGGGGGTATTCAACTTGAGCGAATAAACTTGGGAAGTTTATCTCACGACAATTTCAATATTTACTCTAATTTTAATGAGCTTCATCCTTGCTGATATCATGGTTTGACTATCGCACCATACGAAATTGTATAATTTGTTTGTCTTTGTCACATGAATATTTTGGACAGTGGTGACATTGGCCTGATTTGTTAAGATAAATAGGTGTCGAATGAAATATTTGTTATTCAGGTTGTTACGTGTTTCTTCCGAACCACTGTACCGCCGCTGCATTTCCCCGCCACGTGACTCCCATTGTATCGGCGCATATCGATGCATTTCAACGGTCATCATGTTTTCTGAAAAACCGGTGTTGGCTGTTATCACTAACATTTTGTTTCTTGGAATTCTTTGAAAAGTATTTTCGATAATTCGATACCTCTAATTGGGATTCTTACTTTTCTGAAGATTTTTCGAATACAATTGTTCGATCATTATTTTTCGTGGGACGAAAATATTGAGAAAGATTGTATTTTCCTGCAAAGGGATTTCAAACAAGAAATTTTATCGCTGTGGTAAGCCGCCATCATATGGTCATTTTGTGTCAATTCTTAATTTGTTTCGTTTCACCTTTTTTTAGCTTCAACGAGATTGATACCATCCATTATTCTCGAGCATAACGAACAAATATAATAATATTTTACCCTCATTACATATAAGAGGTATGTACAAAATTTTCATTTGGTTTTCCAATATCATTTAACCAAAATGGTTTCATCCATTATAGGGTCCAGGTGTGGGACAATAGAGTCCACATTAGTCCTTCAATCTCTCACTTCTGAAGGTACAGAAAATATTCGCATATAAGGGTGAATCCAGATTTTGTGACGCCCAGGGAATCGACACCTAAATATTCCCAAGTACAACAGGAGCACGCCGCTAATCACTCAAGGTCGTACTATATTTCTTTTCCTACCTACTTCATAATTAACACCTTGTAAAACTCTCCTCCCCTATCATCTAGTTTCTCTTTTAATTATTTTTATTCAATAATACGTGATTTTGAACATCTGAATTGAGTCTAAATATTGGAAAGTAATTGTTAAGGTATTTGTTGAAGTGTATTTGAAGTTAAGGGGGCTATACCCCCTAAGTTGTAAAGCGCTTGTGTACACATACGCCCTAAATCTATCTGTTTGGTAAAAGTAGTAGTTCGTGCTGAAATTAATTTATGTAGTGAACTCAGAGAGCAATAATAGAGACCTGAGTTGTCAGTTTTGTATATTTTTTTAATTACTGGTAAAAGTTCCAGATTTCCTTAATTAGATTTCCATCCTAACATCCCCTAAGTGTAATCAAAATCTGGTGGCGCCCATTTAATATTTTTTTTTCTTGATTTATAATTTACCCTGCCCTTCTCCGACTTGAGCTTAGGGACCGCTTAGGGAGAACACTTTTAAGTAATTCCAGAGAAAGTAACAAACTGGCGCCCAACGTGGGGCCGTGTTGAAATGAGTGTTTTTTTTTTAAGATACATTTTCCGTGAAAACTAACACCTTTTTGAAAATTTTTCATCCTGTTCCATATTTTTTGTTGTTGTTTCTGGTTGGTTAGAGAACTTATTTTCATTCTCTCATTTCACAGTTTCATTGCTGGTCTTTAATTTGTACTTGTATTCTGCCGAGCGTGCTGAGTTTGGGAATTTTTTCGATTTGTTTGGAGTTAGGAAGACAGAATGACAGGTGGAATGGAGGTGAATAGACTGGATAAGGAGGAGTTGTCATATGAACTTGCTTTCCGTGGGATAAAACCGGCTGATACGGTGGATAAGATGCGTAAGACTTTAAGAAATATTTTTAAATTTGAAAAATCTGGTTCGGGTTTCACGTATCCTACTTATCCATTCTCGTTTGAGGATGATGTTAAATATTTGAGGACTAAGGCTAATGAATGTCGAGCTTTGTTAGATAATTTTAATGATGGTGTTGCTAGTAATTCTTACAAAAAATTAAGTTCGAAAATTTTGCACTCACTAGGTAGGGCTAATAGATCTCAGCCAGTGCAATCTGAAGATATTGCAACTAAAGCTAACTTGATAGTAGATTTTGTTAACATGCAAGCTGAATTGAATAGTAAATCACGTAAATTTGAAAAACGTCGCAGTTCGATTGTACCTTCCGATATTTCAATCCTCATGGCAGGTACAAATATTCAATCATCTTCAAGTGACGAGACTGAAGATGAAACAGATGAGCAGAATCAAACTTTTGCTAGTACTGCATCTGCGCGTGCACCCATTTCAAATGCAAAAAGTATTCCTGTGTATAAGTGGAATTTAAAGTTTAGTGGAAAACAATCAGACATGTCTCTTAGTACGTTTTTAGAATCAGTAGAGGAATTGTGCATCTCTCGTAATGTATCTAAAGTTGAATTACTTGCTTCTGCAGGAGATTTATTCACTGGGGATGCTTATCAGTATTATTTATCAATCCGAAAGAAATGTATTTGTTGGGGCGATTTAGTAAGAGCTTTTAGAGAACAGTTTCAATCACCTCTGTATGATGAGGAGTTATTTGATCAGATCAAACGTAGGACGCAGGGACCTGATGAACCTGTTGGTATATTTTTGGCAAAGATGTTAAACATGTTTGAAAAATTGTCATTTTCGGTTTCCGAAAATATTAAAGTCGGCATTTTGAGGAATAATATTCTGCCATTTTTCCAGTCGCAACTGGGACTTACAGAGATAGATTCTGTATCGGAGTTATTGGCCTTGTGTCGTAAATTGGAAGCGCGTAAGGAGGCTATAGCTAGGTATACACCACCTCCAAGGTCGAAAAAGTGGATTGAGCCACAGTTAGCTTATGTGTATTCGGGCACGGAAGTTGCTGAAATTAATGAAACTGTCAATTCTAAATCTAAATCTAGGGCTAAATGTTGGAATTGTGGATCAGTTGATCATTTGAGGAATTCGTGTCCAGAAGCACAGACTAGTGCTTATTGTTATAAATGTGGAAAGTCTGGGTGTACCGTCAGAACATGTTCCGATTGTAATAAGTCATCGGAAAACTTCAACCGGAGGAAGTAGAGAGTCGGCTAAATTCTTCCGTTCATATATTTCCGGCTAACTCAGTCAAGTTTAAAGAATCAAATGTATCTTCGATCGCTTCTGATTTTTCACTTGTTCCGGAACAACAAGTTATTTTGGATTATATTTTGTCTAGTGCTGAGGGTGATGAACGCCCATATTTAAAAGTTAAAATTTTGGATAAGGAAATTCTTGGTTTGCTTGATTCAGGAGCATCGCGTACTATTTTAGGTGCACCGGGTTTAAATGTTGTGGAGTCCTTACGTTTGCCGTGGTCTACGGAAAAGCCTATTCGTTGCAAAGTGGCGAATGGAGAACAAGTTGAATCTCTGGGGTCAATTTGTGTACCTTTTAATGTCGAGGGAAGAGTGAAGGTTATGAATGTACTCGTAGTACCTGCTGTATCGCAGCCACTCATATTAGGTACCGATTTCTGGAAAACTGTTGGTATTGTCCCAGATCTTCGACGTGGTGGTTGGCAGTTTTCTGCGGAACTATATGCGGATTTAAATAATATTTCGGTAATTCAATCACAAACTGAACTCACCGCAGATCAAAATCGGCAATTGAATGATTTGGTGGAGCGTTGCTTTGAGGAAATGGGAGATAAATTGGGTTGTACAACTCTTGTGGAACATGAGATAATAACTGACTCACCCCCAATAAAACAACGGCACTATCCTGTTAATCCTATAATGCAGGCACACATAGACCGCGAATTGAGTAAATTGTTGAAAAATGATGTAATCGAGCCATCATCTAGTCCGTGGTCAAGCCCTATGCTCTTGGTCAAAAAGAAGGATTCTTCTTATAGAGTCGTGATCGACTACCGAAAATTGAATAAGGTTACTCAGAAGGACGCTTATCCAATACCTTTTGTATCTGCCACTCTAGATAAACTTAGGGACGCTAGGTATTTGTCTTCCATGGACATAAAAACAGCATATTTTCAGATTCCTATGGCTGAACGCTCTCGGCCAATGACTGCTTTTTCTGTGCCAAATAGAGGGCTCTTTCATTTTAAACGTATGCCCATGGGGTTGTCCAACTCTCCGGCTACATTTCAGCGTTTTATCGATTCTGTGTTAGGTCCCGAATTAGAACCTTATGTGTTTGTGTATCTAGACGATATAATTGTGGTAACTCAAACATTTGAAAAGCATATGGAAGTTTTGCAAGAGGTATTTCGTCGTTTGAAAAATGCTGGTATAACTTTGAGTCGGGAGAAGTGTAATTTTTGCCGTTCTGAATTGAAGTATTTGGGTTACGTGGTTGATAAGAATGGTTTGCACGTAGATTCTGACAAAGTCGAAGCTATTCTACGTATTCCAACTCCGAAAAAGTTAGTGAAGTGAGGAGAATTTTAGGTTTAGCCTCGTGGTATAGGCGTTTCATTCCAAATTTTTCAACGGTCGTTGCTCCAATGTCTTCACTTTTGCGTAAAGGAAGAACGTTCGTTTGGGATGACTCATGTGAAAAAGCCCTAAACTCGATTAAAGAAAGTTTGGTTTCTGCACCCGTACTTTGTTGTCCGGATTTTTCGTTACCGTTTTTTGTTCAGACTGATGCTTCAGACTTCGGCCTAGGAGCAGTGTTGTATCAAACTGATTCTGAGAATAGGGAAAGAGTGGTTTGCTACTTGAGTAGATCTCTCAGTACACAAGAGCGTAAGTATAGCGCTACTGAGAAAGAATGTCTGGCGGTTTTGTTTGCCATAGAAAAATTGCGGCCTTATTTAGAAGGTGTTCACTTCACGGTGGTTACAGATCACTACAGTTTGAAGTGGCTTAATAATATTCAGGATCCTGTCGGTAGAATTGCAAGATGGGCAGTTCGATTACAACAATACTCTTTTGATATTGTGCATCGAAAAGGCAAGGATAATATAGTCCCTGATACGCTCTCTCGAAGCGTTCCTGTAGTAGAGGAGATTCGAATTTTCGATCCTCCTATTCCCGATGCTGTATCTGATACTTGGTACTTGGGAATGTTGAAATTCGCTCAGGACAATCCAAAAAAATATCCAAGTTGGAGAGTCGCTGATGGTAGATTGTATAAGCACGTCAGGTCAAAGTTTCCGGAGTTGCAATCAGATGAAGGCAATTGGCGTCTGGTGATTCCCAAGGAGAAACGCCGAATAATTTTGCAAGGTTTCATGACAATCCTTTGGCTGGCCATGGTGGTGTTAATAAAACTTTGGCACGAATTTCGCAATTATATTATTGGCCTCAGATGAGGGACGATGTAGCAAGATATGTGCGACGCTGTAATGTTTGTTTGCAAACGAAACCTGAACAAAAACGTCCCGCTGGTTTGATGTTGAGTAAGACAACAGCAGTTTCAGAGCCGTGGCAATTATTGAGCACTGATTTAATAGGTCCTCTACCACGAACACCTCGTGGATTCCAATATATTTTATCTGTTTCGGATAGTTTCAGCAAATTTACATTGTTGTTTCCTTTACGTAAGGCTACGGCTGAAAATGTTGTGAAGTCGCTGGAAAATGAGGTAATTTTGATTTTTGGTGTACCTTCCGTTATCATATGTGATAATGGAAAGCAACTTAAGGGTAAAGTTTTCTCCGAGTTCGCTAATCGTTACAATATAAGAATCGAATATAATGCAAATTATCACCCCCAAACAAATCCCACAGAAAGAGTGAATAGAGTCACCAAAACTATGTTGACTTCATACGTGGCTGAAAATCAAAAAGATTGGGATAAGTTTTTACCGTTTACTGGTGCTGCAATAAGGTCAGCTAGACATGAAGCAACTGGTTATACCCCAAATTTTATAATGTTTGGAAGAGAGTTGAATTTTCTTCCAGAAAAAAGTATGTCCCTTGATGTGAAGAATATAGACATTCAGAGGTCCCGTAATTTAGAAAATCGTACTGTTGGTTTGAAAAGAGTATTTTCCGATGTTACGAAACATCTGAAGAACGCTTATGACAAAAGTAAGCGCTACTACAATTTGCGTCGTCGTGCAGATACTTTTAAATTAAAACAAAAGGTCTGGAAACGCAATTATGTTTTATCTGATGCCTCTAAGCAATTCACTGCAAAATTAGCTAATAAATTTGTTGGTCCTTTTACAATTTGTAAAATTCTGTCTCCTTGGACTTATGAACTGGAGGATTCTTCTGGGAAAAATGTTGGTGTTTGGCATGCCAAGGATCTCAAAGCTCATCCCCCCGATGATGAATAGGGGTCGATTAATTTTATCCATTGTCTGTCTGGTTCATTTCTAATAAGTGTTCTTTGTTTCCTTACAATTTGAGCATTTCCAATTCTATTTTCTCGATGTTCAATGATGAACGAATAATTCTTTTTCTCTTTTGAAGGAAAGGGAGGAGTTGTTACGTGTTTCTTCCGAACCACTGTACCGCCGCTGCATTTCCCCGCCACGTGACTCCCATTGTATCGGCGCATATCGATGAATTTCAACGGTCATCATGTTTTCTGAAAAACCGGTGTTGGCTGTTATCACTAACATTTTGTTTCTTGGAATTCTTTGAAAAGTATTTTCGATAATTCGATACCTCTAATTGGGATTCTTACTTTTCTGAAGATTTTTCGAATACAATTGTTCGATCATTATTTTTCGTGGGACGAAAATATTGAGAAAGATTGTATTTTCCTGCAAAGGGATTTCAAACAAGAAATTTTATCGCTGTGGTAAGCCGCCATCATATGGTCATTTTGTGTCAATTCTTAATTTGTTTCGTTTCACCTTTTTTTAGCTTCAACGAGATTGATACCATCCATTATTCTCGAGCATAACGAACAAATATAATAATATTTTACCCTCATTACATATAAGAGGTATGTACAAAATTTTCATTTGGTTTTCCATTATCATTTAACCAAAATGGTTTCATCCATTATAGGGTCCAGGTGTGGGACAATAGAGTCCACATTAGTCCTTCAATCTCTCACTTCTGAAGGTACAGAAAATATTCGCATATCAGGGTGAATCCAGATTTTGCGACGCCCAGGGAATCGACACCTAAATATTCCCAAGTACAACAGGAGCACGCCGCTAATCACTCAAGGTCGTACTATATTTCTTTTCCTTCCTATTTCATAATTAACACCTTGTAAAACTCTCCTCCCCTATCATCTAGTTTCTCTTTTAATTATTTTTATTCAATAATACGTGATTTTGAACATCTGAATTGAGTCTAAATATTGGAAAGTAATTGTTAAGGTATTTGTTGAAGTGTATTTGAAGTTAAGGGGGCTATACCCCCTAAGTTGTAAAGCGCTTGTGTACACATACGCCCTAAATCTATCTGTTTGGTAAAAGTAGTAGTTCGTGCTGAAATTAATTTGTATAGTGAACTCAGAGAGCAATAATAGAGACCTGAGTTGTCAGTTTTGTATATTTTTTTCAATTACTGGTAAAAGTTCCCGATTTCCTTAATTAGATTTCCATCCTAACATCCGCTAAGTGTAATCAAAATCTGGTGGCTCCCATAATATCTTTTTCTCTTGATTTATAACTTACCCTGCCCTTCTCCGACTTGAGCTTAGGGACCGCTTAGGGAGAACACTATTAAGTAGGTAATTCCAGAGAAAGTAACAAGGTAAGTGGGAGGTTACTTCCATGTGACATCAATGTTGGATTAAAATTTGAATATTAAAACAATTATGAATAATTGTAAGTAACATTCAAGAAGGAACTGAATGAGAAAATTTTAGGAGGATAATATGAAATACATTCATATTTATGAATATAAATTGCAGTTCGCGGAAATAGATCATTCTTGATGAACTGAATCACCGAAAAAATATCCGAAAAATCTTTCATTTTCTTACAGGCAGATAGTTTTTTTTAATGAAAAACTTACTCTTACTCTCTCTTGCCAAAAAATTATCATATAAACGGTTTTTTATAACTGTATTTTTTTTCTTTTTCCTTCAGACATCTATACTTGGCAGTGTTATTTTCCCTGATAATAAGATGAGTTTCATATTTTTCATCTCGATTTGAAATGGTTGATAACTCGAGTAACCAAAAACAACGTTTCAAACAGAAATTCTGGCCATAGAGAGCTGCTCTTTAGTCTTTCTGTTTAGAAAGTACAAGGGAGCCACAATTTGCATTGCCTTCAATTGTCAGATGGCCGTTGATACTAAATCAAGGACCACTTAGAGATGCAATTAATTGTTAATTCTGGCAATAATGACGTGATTTTTAATGATATTCTGAAGGTAATATCAAAAAATCACACTTTATAACTTGACGAAATTAGATCAGTATTTTACACCCCTTTAATACCGTTTACCTGCCAAAGCCAGGGTAACCCAAATTTCATAATGGTCCATCGTTCTTACCTGAGTTGGGAGCATGCGTAGACAAGTTTTCAGCTTTTATAAAATAACGAAGGTCTGGGGTTCACGGGCTCTTAGACTATTTTGCTTGACTGTCGTTTGCCTCGAAATGGAACTTTTTTTCTTGAAATTGTCATTTTAGCATTAATTTCAGAAAATTTATCACATACTTTCCTTGAAGTTTATCATCAATGACCTTTTGAACTTTTTTCATTTCTGTATAGAGGTTCATTCCTATTTTAGCCTAGTTGTTTTTCATGAATTTGAGAGTTTGTGTTTAGCGATTCGACGTTCAAATCTAGATCGTTTTTTGTCTCGAGTCAACTTGTGTTGAAGTCTCGATTTAATAATCGAGTAAACTTTTTCCATTTCTGTCGAATATTTCATTTTTTTTTAGCTTCACCGTTTCCGATTCATTTGAAAATTGGTGTTTATCAAATCGACGTTCAGATCTAGATCGTAGTTGTTCGACTCGAGTTTATTCGCGATTCAGTAAAACGAGTGAACTTTTTTCATTTTTGTAGATTGCATATTTCAGCTTTGTCGTTTTCGATTCATTTGAAAGTTGATATTTATCGACTCGATCGTTGATCGACTCGAGTCAACTCGAGTTAGTGAATCGAGCAAAATACTGAATATATTTCGAATATCGTCGGCTTAATATGCAAATCACATAAGTTCACTTTTGGGCGAATTTGAAAATTTGAGTTATGTCAAGGAGCTTCGTGCGCACCTGTGCAGAAATTCACACAACACCAAAAAATCTTATAGCTGACGGAGCCCGGAACGACGTTATCTAAGAATTTAAATTACGCACATCCACAGATTCACAGTTTTTTTTCCTCTCCTCTAAACTTTGAGTTTTGGACTTATGTGATTTGCATATTAAGGCGACGATATAATACTTATAATGTATAACCCTACTTATTCAAGACCTAGCTAATCATTTCCAATTGCAATACAGTCCATCATCATCATACCATATCTTCAAATTAATTACTTGTGATGTTCAGAATCGTTCCCAATTACGATCATGATGCAGTTTAATGTCAGTCTGGCTTTACATTAGCAACTAGATTGAAGAGGAACAAAGCGAACAGTTGTTCTTGCATTAAAGCATGAACATCTGGATTATAACTAGAACGACATTAATTGTTTGTTTACTGAAGACGACATTTAGCTTCGAAGGTTGCCCATGAAAACAAATGAGACGGATCTAATTTATCTTTTCGATGTCTCGGTTCAGAGGGTTTGTGGTTAAGCGACCTCACTGTGACCTCCAATTATTCAATATTTGTAAGATCCACTGATAGTGCGTTATTGAAATGGATGTATTGGTAATCCAAGTATTTCGGATGGGCAAAATTCATTGTCATTAATAATTACGATGAATATGGTTTTCAGAACTAAACTTGAACCCTGAAGCTATTGATTAACAGATTTGAATGTTTGTATCGATTATGATTGAACCAAATTTCGATCACTAACCAATAATCCTTCTGATTTGGGACAATGTTCAACATTTGTTTCGTATTCTACTCATAAGAATAGTACGAGGCCTAAAAAAGGAAAAGACATTTCAATTCGGTGAAAAACTGCCAATTTCATTATTTTTATTTGATTATGAAAAACCGCTTGCCTTGTAGTGCTCTCGAAACCAGTTGTTTCCCCGTCAAATCGAATTAATAGTTATTTAATCTACTAATTTGTTAATCACTAGATTAATAAACGGGTTGATTATAAGATTTTTCTTTGAACTGCATTATGATTCAATTCTTGATTGATATAATTTTTATTTTGCATTGAAAGATACATTTGACATGTGTAATATGTGTATTGCTTCTGAATTATGTACTTGGCGTTCGCTTGTTCATGACAATTGCACATTGAAATAGAATGCATTCAACATTACAATTGTAAATTATTGTTCAATTTCGTCTATGTTAAATCCATATTATTATGAGGTCGACGGAAAAGTTACTTCACTCAATAGAAAATTTTGTTCTGAATCAGTCAACAAGTGACTATTTTCTGAATGAGTGATAATAATAATAATGTTTATTTTCCTACAAAATTACAATATTGAAAAAATGCCTGAAGTGAAGTCTTTTGCACACTTCTTCTTATTGGCTGAAGGATAAATCGAATTTGAATATCCTGAGAACTATTGGTTCTATTAAATTCCTTCTTGAATTTAACTTCCACCAGAGAACTGTTGGGTTCTTAACTTTTGTTAGGACAAATTATTTAATTGTACTTTGGTGTTTTCAAAAAGATGATTGTATTTGACTAGTTATTTTTGGGATACAGTGGAGTAGCTTAGATTTAGACTAATGATTTTTGCATTGAATATTTTTCTTCCTCAATTGTCATCTATATTAATAAAACAGGATCTATGGTTACCGTCTAAATGCAATATCTTTCAAACGGCTGCACCAAATTGGATCATTCTTTTTTTGTTGTGTTCATAATTGCCAGGGAAAGGTTTATACAATAAAATATTTCCAAAAAAATTGTTCAGAAAAAAAGGCTTTTCTTTTTCTTACGACCAATCAAGCTGTCATAGAAAAATGTGGACAAAAAGTGAAGTTACATCGAGTGAATCGAAAATTTAAAATTTCAATCAGAAATAACGTATAAACTAACATATTATATAACATTTTTTTATTTTTTTCAGAAACTTTATAGGTTTTCACTCCCAGTCTCTGAAACATAAATAATTAAAAAATGTTTGATTAAGGTGAAGTGCTCCTGCGAGTACCTTCACACTAATTTGTCAGGAGCAAATTGGTCAAGAAAAAAATGTTGCCTAACAGTAAAACTGAAAAATGGAACAAATTAAAAGGATATTGTAACGTTTCGGTGGCTATATCAGACACCTTCTTCAGACAAACTCTTAAAATCAATTTTTTCTAGACCAATTGCTTCTGACAAATTAGTGCAAAGATTCTCGCAGGAGCACTTCACCTTAATCAAACATTTTTTAATTATTTATGTTTCAGAGACTGGAAGTGAAAACCTATAAAGTTTCTGGCAAATGCAGAATCCTCCCAGAGTGTATTTCAATCGATAATTTTATTACTCATACCATATTTCACAAATTTTAAACCTATGATGTCTGAATGTATTTTGGATTGCTTGATGCCCGTATATTTATGATCACAAATCACATCAACAGATGGCGCTGTAATCGTTATCTAGGTTATTCAGCTATTCTGCAACTAAACGGCTGGATCGAATTGAATGAATTTTTGTATATGCAGAACAACGTCTGTTGGGTTCGCTAGTAATAGATAAATTCACGACACATAATAATGAAACATGAAATTGTGGGATATTATAGCACTTTTTTTCTATACAATAAATATGGACGGATCACCACAGAATGAGAGTTTCATTATTCCTACCACATAGTACTATGTATTTGTACTTGATCATCAATGAAAATATCATTTCTCATTCGAGAATGTAGGTACTAGATTCAAATATCGTGCTGTAAGTAACTATCGAAAATCAAGATATAATTAATGATACAGCGATAGTGAGCAATAACCTCTCTTGTGGCAGAATATATGTTAAATAACTTCTTAAGGCGAAGGATTTCGTGATAACCGTTTCGAACTCTTCACGGTCAAAATGAAAAATTTATGAAAATATTCTACATTCAAACACCAAAGCGAATTGAAGGTTGCAGTATGTCGAAACATAGAAAACCCCTAACAATACCTCTGCTTCAAGAATACAAAATAAAAATTTCAACATAATATACACGAGATCTGTTTAAAACATCCAACGGTGTGAAAAACATTCTGCCTACGCTGAAATTCATCCATATGATGCAATTATATTTGACTTAACTCACCCTAGTAAAAATTGGATGATTGAAATCTGAAACAAACAAATAAATTTAAGTAAAAGAACAAAACCAATCATTGAGAGTAATGTTAAACTGGCTCAACTAAAATAAAAAACAATATTGTGAACCATCTGCAACAATGAAGAAAAAATTTGTTCAGAATTTTCTTCCGAGTTCGACTGTTCAAATTTCCAGAATATTCGTGATTTTGTTCCCCACACACTTCCATCTGGTACCTCCCAGTTTGCCCAGTTTCGTGCGTGCATATTTCTTATAGCCATAAATCTGGTCTGACAAATAATTGCCTCGTGGTCCCCAGTTGAAACTTTACGCTGGAAAACAGTGTGCTTATTGATTTTTTACATTTCCATTCCGATCGCAAGTTTTACGTCGTGACAGCACGAATACAGGATTCGTTACATTTGATGTAATGAAGTTTAGCCACGCAAGTTTCAATGAGGGAAGAAAAGGTATTTCAGGGTTTGCAAATTTATGGCTATGAACGTTTCATCAATATTTCGGATGAGATTCATTTGTCGAATTTATTCGGATATACATAAAAATTAGTTTCACAATTATAACTCGAGTATTCGAGTCGATTACAATAGTCTGCGAATTCATTGAAACATCTTCTGAATAATTTTAAGTACAGTGGAACTTCTCTATAACGAAAGCGCAAAATCTGCAAAAAATGGTTATAAAATATTTCGTTATACAGAAAATTTGTTTCTATAGCCGGCAATGTCGCGGTCGACTTCACTGATAAATTTAAGTTTTTCATTCAAACTTGGGCCCTTTCTTTTAGACATTTTTGCATAACTTTCACACTAGCGTAATGACGCGTTTACATTAGTCAAGTGAGTTGATCAACTTAGTTGAATTGAAAGTGGATTGAATGTGTAAACCGCCCTTTTCGTTTCACTCGATCGGCTGAATTGAACGGCTTCTCAGTAGAAGCATGCTCAACTTTGTGCAAGTCACTTGAATTCAACTGAATTGATCAACTCGCTTGACTAATGTAAACGGCCTTATTGGTTAGATTGAAACAAAACAGCCAGGGTGTATTTAAACCTGTTTCAGAAGGATCTTTCCGCCCGCCGTAATGATTTACTTCAAGGCCGGGATGTATTACATACATCGAGAAAAATTTCGGAAAAAAACCCACCCTTATACCTTCTTATCAATACCCACTCAAAGAGTGATTTGAATATTTCGTTATCGAGAGAATTTACTTCGTTTTAGAGGTAGTTTTTAACATGCAATTTGGATTCAAGGTGAAATTCGTTATACAGAGAAATTAGTTATACGGACGTTCGTTATAGGGAAGTTCCACTGTATTTAGTGTAGCTTGGGACGAAACCCAGCATAATTTATGTTCAGAGATACCAATATTTTTCAATAAAAATTTTGAGGGGGTTCCTCAGATAGAAAATCTAAAATGTAAAGAAAAATTCCGGGCACTTGTGTCGTTAGAAAATATCGGGGCGGTAATATGCTGAATCGGTTAAGTGAATGGTTATAGAGAATAGTGCAGAATTCCGTCATAATTCCCAGAATAAAAAAATTCGGGAGAGCTAGATCAATGTGGCTAAAATTTCGACTGTCTTACGTATGCCGAATAAGAAAAAACGAAACTTTGATTATAGCTCAGCAAAAAACTCATAGAAAATATCCGAGTAAATCACTGGATATTGATGAAAAAAGTGTCCGTATAATGTTTTTCTTTCAAGAGATAATGGCCTCAGTTGAAATGCCCGAAATTAAATTTTGGCTTTTAACTCGACAACAAAGACGAGATCCTCGTTTCCTTGAAACAATATACCATTCATTTTCTTAGGATTAAAATGTTTGTCCATCCTGTAAAAAGTCAAATTGAATTAATGATTTCAGTGGAATTTAACCAGAAATTCGATTACAAATCGGCAAAAATTTCATACTCAGGTAACAGTTCAATTAATACAAACATTCAATGACCATATTAAATGACTTGACGTTCAACAGATTCATTTCTATCGTAAACAACATCACACAAATTTATAGCTTTGCAAGCTTGTTAACATTTAAAAAACGATCATTATTATTTTACTCTCCTGAACGATAGTTCAACATTTCTGTTCAAACTTTAAAACCAGGTTTAAGATTTGAAAAAGAAGTTTGAATTCATATATGAGTAAAAATGAGTCTACTAGTTCTCAGGATGTTCAAATTGGAATGAAATTTTAACCGACATGAACAAGCCTGCGAAAGCTTCCCACATCCTAGTTTTCTTCAACTTGTTGACGGAAATCCTTCAAAGAAACATCAGAGTGAGATTATTGAAATACCAAACAGATTATTCGACAATCCAAATGTCAGGAATCGTATTCATGTTCGACAGATTCAATTTGGGGAAAATTCGATGTTTCCCGCAGTCACCAAGATATTTCAATACCCGACCTCGATAGAAAAGACATCCCATAGGCAGCTTATATGCTCATCGTTTTGAACCCGCTTCAAAATGCCCAAGAACCTCAATATTCACAACGAAATGGGGTCATCCTCGACAAAAAACTGTCGCAGACGTTGCCAACAGAAAAGATACAGACAAGAAAGGGTCCATCCTGCGCAACTCTATCTCCAGTGCGCGAAGTATTTCGTAATTTGCCATAAAATGGAAACATCAATGGCAATCGCAACGTTTATGGCAAACGTGAGACCATAATAGTGTCGCTGTGGACAATTTATAGGGTATATCCGGTCTATGGAATTCTAGAAAATCGGAAAACGGTGCTGACGAACGGTATCCTCGAATAAAATGTTCCACTATTCCAATGAAATGAATTATTGATCTCCGATGGGACGCATCCATGAACTTCATAAATAAATATTTATTTGATTGACTGGAGGCAACGAGTTTGCCCCGTTTGTCGATTGAAGAGTCGACTTTTGATATTTCAGCGCTATCTTTCTGGTGTTGACAAAGGAAATCGCATTTCGATTGCCATTTCAAATGTTGACAGATGCCAACTGCAGCTTATATTGAGGGCAAAACGCATTACTGATATTTTTATCCACGACTATTGTAAAATCCGTCCATTGCCGTCTCTGCGCTCGGCCTTAATAATACCCATTAATAACAATAGAATAATGAGATATAATTCACTGCTGTCAGATGCCTCATAGATTTAGCTCTGATATAATATTCGTTAAATTGGTATTTCTTCAGTATTCTAAAGTACTCCAACTAACAAATATGGGCATACCTTGTCAATCGAGGGCCAAACTTTCATTATATCAATTAAAGCTTTTTTTATTACAAAATATACAAAAACCAGTTTTCCAAAAATTTCTCATGTGTCAACTTGACTTTTTCCACGCTTGTCATAGAAGGATTTTGTCGCAGTCGCCAGTCGCAGTCGCCAAATGTTGAAATCTTCAAGAAATATATTCAGTAGTCGTGAATAAAGTATAATATTCTACTCGCGTATAATGGCTGTTATTTACTCGGTGATTTGGGCACTCCCCTACGGCTCGTGGCCTAAACTTCACCTCGCGAATAATAGCTATCATTATATGGCTCGTTGCATAATATACTTTACATTCCGCTCGTCATAACACAAAGATCTTCTATGAAACCTAGATTATTTCTATAGAAATTTAATTTTTATTGAGGAAAAAATCTACAATTTCCGGCAAAAAACTAGGCGACCTTATATTAAGCTGAAGTTCGTTGTCCAAAAACCGTAATTTTTTAAGGATTCTAATAGTTTTTACGTAAATTGTTGAAAAATTGTTCGGTATTAAAACAAACTCCAGAAAAACTTTTCAAATATATCGATTGCTCATTTATACAGAATAAAAACATGTATTTGTAGTCCAATTTCTTGACAACCTGTGGAACAGTGACAATTTGTAGAGTCTGCGCTCAATTGATTGCGAAATACATCTTTTTCGCTATCTTTCATTTGTCATTTCACCTTGAGATCATGATTTTTTCGACGGGACACGTACTCAAATAAAAGCGTAGAATTGTTTTAGGGAAAAAATAAATTTCTTACGTTTTAATAATCAACTGGAATTTGAAACAATAAGAAAAACACAATTGGTATTCAATATTTCGTATGCCCACCACTAGCGAAAAATACTGCACGAAATCGCCGAGACATCGAAGCGATCTTGAGGAATTGCGACATATTCAGATTGCAACAAAAAACACAACTTTTCAGATAGTAAATTCTGAATATGTAGTTCCTACTCGATAATTAAATCAAAAAGTTATGCTGGATTCACAATGGACGTAACCATAAAACTCCCTGAACGTAAACGAAAAAACGCAAAATTGAACCAATGCAAATCATACGGAACTGTTCACAATAGACTCTGTAATTTTAACGTTTACGTTGAGCTTATGGTAGTCCGTAATTCTAACGTTTAATTCTAGATTTGTAGGTCTAACCCACCAATTTTTTTCTTCTTTTAGAATTTTGCTCTTCAATTCTTTTCTTTTTGTCAAACATCGTCTCAATAAAACAGAATTAATACTTCATACATTTTTAATTAATGACAACATTTCACAATAATCAATGTCAAAAAATTCATAGAACACTTACTATAAAGGTACAGAAACATCTTTCTACTCTACAAAAACGTCAATAATTTGATACTGCGCCAAAGTCCATTCTGAACACCATTACGTTTACGGACAAAGTACGTTTACGTGTTCGTTATGGATACGTCCATTGTGAATCAGCACTTAGAGGGCAAAAAACCGAATATCACAGGCTGTGCAAAATAATATTGTTTCATTTATTCATCTCAACATTGGATGAAATCTAACGATTTCCAATATTGTGAATGCAGTCGTTCTGAGATAATTGCTAATCATATCAATTTAATCCTATGCATTTGATAGGTTTTGAAGCATGCAATGAACCATACAAATCTGAAACCCTCTTAATTAATTAAGGTTTTCTTCTTTGTTCATGCTTGACGCAATATTGATGCAACTGCATTGAGGACATTGAACTAGGATATTCCGCCGATTTTATATCGAGTATTTCTTATAAAGGGGCACTTTTATTAGATCCACTCACAATAATTGAGTTGATTTTATCGAATCCAAACGTTGGAGAAAATTTAATTATCTCAAGTTTTTTCCAACGCTGTGGTTCGATATCAATCAATTATTGGGGTTATTTTTATGAAGCACTAATTCGCAAACATTCTCAACTTGTTTTTTCTTCCATTAACTATATTTAAGATGATATATCGTAATCTATACTAATATTATAAAGAGGTAAAGTTTGTGTGTTTGTATATTTGTAAATGGAAAGGGCTAATCTCGGGATTTACTGAACCGATTTTAAAAATTCTTTCACCAATAGAAAGCCACATTATTCAAGAGTGCCATAGGCTATAAAAACACCAAAAAATAAGAAGGCTTTCACGTGGTAGTCGGTTTTGCAAAGTGAATCGGGTAAAAATCGTATGAAAGCGAGCCAATCAGCGGAAGACGCGCCAGGGCTTCGGTTTAATTCGGTTTGCGATCGTGCTTGCTTCGGGTGAAGGGGGCGTGGCCTTTTACATCTGATCGCGTGATCGCAGCTCAGTCACAGACACAGTCGCGTCGCGTCTCCTTGCGCAGGCGCAGCGGACGTCATCGGAATTGAATTCTTCGAAACAGAATTAGCACACTTTCGATATTCGGCAACATAAGAATGAAACGGTCATACTACTGATACGTTCGTAGGATACCAATGAGTTGTCAGTTTTTATTAATGAAAATGTACCGAAATTAGTTAAAGGCCAGAAACAAGCTTTTGATGCACAAAATTCACTATGTGCTTAATAACAGACGTTTTTACTTCTTTCTTAGCGCCTCGGGAGGCACTGGCAAATCGTTTCTTGCAAATTGGTATTCGCAAAAGTAAGACAATCCGGGAGAAATGGACTAGCTGTTGCCTCTTCGGGGATTGCCGCTACTCTGTTAAATGATGGGAAAACTGCACACTCCACCTTAAGCTACCTCTGACAGTCTAACTAGAGCAACAGTCAGTTTGTTCCATACGTAAAAATTGACCACTCGGGAAACTTTTACGAAAAACATCTTAATTATATGGGACAAATGTACCTACTATCAAATACCTCAGAACTCTGATGCTGTAATGGGTGGTGTTACTTTTGTTTTTGCGGGCGATTTTCGGCAAACACAGCCTGTAGTAACAAAAGGAACACCCGCGCCGATATCATCAGAGCATGCTTAAAATCATCTCACTTAGTACAGAGTTCGGTTGCATCTCTCAATTTACGAACAAACATGAGAGCCCATTTGAGCGACAACGACGATGACGACTTTCCGCGTAAACTACTCAATCTTAGCGAAGAAAAAATTGTCTCTTCTAACACCAACAGCAATGACGTAAAAACTTGACGGGACATTAGGATACATATTGCAGAGGTTGGAACATCTTACTGATGCAATATATCCCGGTCTTGAAAATTTATTGGAGATTATCATTTGCTTTGTTCTAGGGCAATATGTCACCCCAGAGAAACGAACAGTGAATGAAACAAATAAACTCATTTCAGAGAAAATGCCCGGTCAGGTCAATCACTATAAGTCTATCCCCAAAATTTTTAAATTCTTTGAACTTACTTCCTCACGAAAGTTGGCATTCCTATCATGCTATTAAGAAACTTGAGCCCCCCCAGCATGTGTAATGAGAAAATCTGCTTACAAAACAGTTACGGGACAGTATAATCGTGGCGACCATTATCAGGGCCAGCAGTGGGACAAACTGGCCTATATTCCGCGGATACCCATGATCCCACTGATTTACCCATACCTTTCAAAAGGCTACAGTTTTCCTCCAGTGAAGATTTCTTTTGCCCTCACTATTAACAAGTCCCAAGGTGACACATTTTCTCTCTGGTGGGCCTTGACCAAAGAAAGCCGTTTTTTTCCCATTGGCAGTTACATGTTGGCTTATCTCGGGTTAGAACTCCTGACAGACAATATATTTTGCTACCAAATGATAACATTATATCCAATATTGTTTACAGAGAAGTTTTGAACAATTAAAATTACCATTACCAAACTAACTTTACCCGCGATTGGTCCTCCTGGAATTCGTTTATCGCAAATCCCTCAAATGTTTTTTTAGGACAGAGGTACTTTCCAATTTTGTATTAGCATGCAAATACAAAATATACCTGCGTATATAAACCTCCTTTTTGGCAGTTAGAAATCAAAACATAAACACTCTGTACTAAAAAAGGATTATTAACATTATGCCCAACGGAGTGGGCACGGGTCAGCTAGTACCTAGTATTTTGATCACGATGTCACTAAGGAATATCTAAATCTAATCAAATTAAGAAGAAATATCTCATATACGTACTACATGAAGACTTATTCGTAAAATTTTCATTACTATTCGTATGATATCGATTGAAATATAATATGGGAGGATGTTCTGCATTTTAAAAAACTTTATGGGTTTTCACCCATAGTGTCTAAAACAGAAATAATCTAAAAAAAATTAATTAAGATGAAGTGCTCCTGCGAAGATTTTGCAATCATTTGTCCGGAGCAAATTGGTTTGGAAAAATTTTAGCCTAACAGTAAAACTAAAAAAGAATATAAATGAATAAGATAATGTACCGTTCGTTGTTTATATCAGACGACTTCTTCAGAAAAACCAACGAATGAGACACAAAATCAAAAAATTGTATTTACAATATTCCCTGTATATGTGGAAAAATCTCATACAGGAGAGACATCAAGACAAGATAAGATAAGACGAAACGGGGGAAAATAAGAAAGAAATCAAAAATAGGACCATCATCACAAATCACTGATCATTATGTTCAAATGCGGAGATCATATGATGAACTGGAACAACACAAAGATCCTAATAATTATAAAAGGAAATAAGGTATTCACATGTATTTTGTTAGATGAAGCAAATAATGGCCAATGTTCTGTTGTAATAGATCGTATTTGGATTGATTATTGAAGAAAGAAATGACATCAGGAAATTTCAAAAATAATGAATCAACATCTCTATGTTGTTGACAACTTTCATATCAATTAAAGAAAAAAAAACACAAGTTTGTCTGAAGAAGGTTTTTGATATAGATATGAAACGTTACATTATCCTTTCATTCATTTTCTTTTTTAGTTTACTGTTAGGCAACAATTTTTTCAAAACCAATTTGCTCCTGACAAATAGGTGCCAAGATTTCGCAAGAGCAATTCATCCCAATAAAAATTTTTTAAATTATTTCTGTTCTAGAAACTGGGAGTGAGAACCTATAAAGTGTTTTAGAAATATTCGTATGATTTTCATTGAGAAAATAATTTTATAGTACATGTTATTACACACCGACTTTACTACTGATGGCGACATATTCAAAGATTGAG